>JAAGKR010004514.1:0-60319 GCA_011419295.1 Clarias macrocephalus | reverse complement strand
ACCGCGGCAGCCATAGAACGGCCGATAGCACGGGCCGTCTGCTTGGTGGCACAGAGAAATAAATCTGTGGCTAGGCGCCATCAATAGACCCGCCAGTGCTCAGAACTCTTAGCAGGTGAGC
Organism: Clarias macrocephalus; assembly: GCA_011419295.1. Taxonomy (NCBI): domain Eukaryota; kingdom Metazoa; phylum Chordata; class Actinopteri; order Siluriformes; family Clariidae; genus Clarias; species Clarias macrocephalus. Next base: position 60,198 of record JAAGKR010004514.1, on the reverse strand, counting down.
TTGGTATGCCTGAAAAACTGCCATGTGTGCAGAGCAGCACCAGCCTGACCCGCTGCCTGAAAAGCTTTCCCCACCAACGACGATGTTCGTCTACACGGCTTGGTGGGCAATGTAGGCTTTTTCAGGGAGGATGAGCTCCCAGGAGAGAGATAGCTCGCAAACGTCTCTTCAGTCTGGGGTATCATCATAAAACGGGATGAATCAGGCTTATTCTATGAAAGAGTTAACTCGTCATAGAGGTCGCCAAAAAATAAAGGGGGGAGGGGAAACCCTCGTTGAGGCCACTCCCCTGGCCACCTGACAGAAACCTGTCGTCTAACTTTGAGCGCTTGGGGATTTTTTATTTTATTTTATTTATTTATTTTTGCGGCGAGAAAGGAAATCTATTTGGTCCCTTCACAAAAAGCGCCGGAGCGCGCTTGAGAAGCGGACGCTAAAACTTCCTGATCCGGGGAGAGCGCGAGAGAAAGGGGAAAAACCCCGTCTTATGCGCGTCTGCCAGATCGGCGCGCTATGTCCATGGAAGCAAGTGTTTAGTCTCTTCCGTCTGCTCATAAGGAGCGCCGGAGCGCGCTTGAGAAGCAGACGCTAAACACTTCCTGATCCGGGGAGAGCGCGAGAGAAAGGGGGAAATCCCGTCTCATACGTTTCTCTTTAAAGAAAGCGAGCCGCGCGCGAAGTGCCTTAATAGCTTTCCATTATCGGTAAGTAAGTTTTTCTTTCCTACCGTGATTCTGTTGTACACACACACGCAAACACAAAGTCGGTCCTGAAGACAAAAAGATCTGAGGATGTTTCCGGTTCACTCCTATTTATAACCTGCAGGTGCACCTTATTCGGTGACGTCATGCCTGGCACAGGTTATAAGCCGAAGGTATTCGGCGGGTTTGACATGCACAGGCTTCACAACCGGGCAACAAAGAGATGGTCCCATAGCGTTTTCACGCAGCATTGAGTGTAGCTTTTGAAAGGGAACATTGTATTGGTGCTAAAAAAATGTTTTACCGAGGTAAAAAAAAAATAGTGAATTTTCAGATAATCATATAACACAATTTCCTCACTACAATAATACTTAATGCTTCTTATTATTCTCCCGACCCATGCTTCATTTTTTGTAAATATGCAGACACATTTATCAGATGAAATGAAACACATTTGCTAAATACATTTATGTCTGTTGTGTCTGTAACTTTTTTTTTTATTCAAATCTTTCAATGATCTTAAGTGTCATTCAGATGAAACTTGGCCAGTTTAGATTTTGCATAAAAAGACATAAACCTGAAAAGGTGTATTATTTTAAAATGCAAAACTGTTAAAATATTGCAACATGAATTTGACATGGTTACAGACACTACAGATTCTTTGCTTTTTAAGATTTTACCAACTCTCTCATGCATGTCTTTATCAAAAACCAATGAAAGGAACCATTTTTACAGGTCATATGCTTCTAAATACTCTTTATTTTACTATCAACATTGTTTTAATTGCTTAAAACAAATTATTGTTTGAAGAGAGACAGTATAACACTAAAGAATGTAAATTTCTGGGGCACATATAAAATCATCTCTACAAAACGGCTAAAGTTAGCAACTTGAAATTTTTAGGGAAGAAAGATTAGTCACTTCCATGTTACATAAATTTCAGAAGTAGATTTTTTCTTTGGCACACATTTTTGTATTATATCTATAACATATAAAATATATATATAAAAAATTCACACCAATACTGATTTTTTATGCTGATTATTAGTTTGTTATTGCTTTACTGATGCAACTGGGATAATGAGATTAGAGGTTTAAAAGCCTCTTATGTATGTGCTAACAAAAACCGGTCTGTGAAAATAATCTCATTTAACAAACCTCTCTGCAGGAAGAAAGTTCACCAGACCTGACATCACTCTGAGGGCAACCAGGCAACATGGCTCAAGGTTTACTAATGTTAGCCACACTGCTAGCCTTCTGCAATGATGCCCACTGTGATTTCTCACCTACGCTTATTACGGATTTGGCTAAAGTGCTTTCAGAGAACTACTGCTCTCCAGAACGGCTTTCTGGTATGGAAGAAGTAATAGCTATTGCCAACAGCAGCACGGAGATCCTCAGCATCCAAGATCCCAGTATACTTGGCAGTATACTGACAGATGGGGTTGTGAGTACCATTGGTGATCCTAGAGTAAAGGTCTTCTATGATCCACATTATGTTCCTGCAGCACCTCCAGTAATTCCTGACATCCCATTAGAGCAACTGGCTGCTGTGGTCAAGGGCACTGTAAATGTAGAGGTCCTCGAAAACGACATCGCCTACCTGAAGATTCAACACATTATTGGAGAAGAGATCGCTCAGAAAATTGGGCCTCTCCTGCTGCAGCATGTCTGGGACAAAGTTCTCCCTACCTCGGCCATGATCCTGGACCTTCGTTACGCTGTTAGTGGGGAACTGTCTGGCATCCCTTACATTGTCTCCTATTACACTGATGCAGATCCTCTTATCCATATTGACTCTGTGTATGACCGTCCTTCAAACAGCACCACTGAGCTCTGGTCCATGCGCAGCTTATTAGGAAAAAGGTATGGAACCTCCAAGCCCCTGATCATTCTAACAAGTAAGAACACTATTGGCATTGCAGAGGATCTTGCTTACTGCTTGAAAAACCTCAAAAGAGCTACCATCGTTGGAGAAAATACAGCTGGAGGATCGGTAAAGATTGAGAAACTTAAGCTTGGTAATACTGATTTTTATGTTTCTGTACCCGTGGCAAAATCCACCAATCCCATCACTGGCAAAAGTTGGGAAGTCAAAGGCGTAGAACCAGATGTTGAAGTCAATGCAGAAGATGCAATGGATGCTGCGGTTGCAATAATTAGGCTTCGAGCTGAAATCCCTGAAATTGTCAAGTCTGCAGCAGCTTTGCTTGCAAAAAACTATGCTTTTGACAGTATTGCAGCTAATGTAGCAGAAAGGATAGAAGCTCTAGTGGCTAGTCGGGAATACAGCATGATTTCTTCAAAGGATGAACTAAAAGCAAAGCTCTCGGATGATCTCCTAAAACTGTCAGGGGACAAGTGCCTGAAAATTACAGACAAACCGCCTGTGCTGCCTCCAGTGGTAAGAAATGTTATAGCTGTTGGATTTCGCTGTTTGTTTGTTTGTTTGTTTGTTTGTTTGTTTGTTTGTTTGTTTGTTTGTTTCACCCAATCGTGCACATATTTAACAGATAATATTTCCACAGGCGGATAAAAAAAAAAACTAATTTTCAAAACGGTCCTAAAACTCTTTTTTGTCATTTATAGCTTCCTTCTCCAGAAATATTTGTTGCGCTTGTTAAAGCTTCATTTCATACCGACGTGCTTGAGAACAACATCGGCTACATGCGCTTCGACATGTTTGGAGACTTTCCACAAGACGCTACTTTTGCTCAGATCATCGTGGAGCACGTTTGGAACAAAGTAGTGGATACGGATGCTATGATCATTGATCTCAGGTAAACCTGCATTTGTAGTTCCCTAGTCATAGATTACATCACAAACATCATATCTGTAGGGCTGAACTCAACTTAAACTGTACTACACCTAATTCTTTTATTTTAACGTAATTTATAATTAGGTTTATTTTTTACAGCTGTATTTGTGGTAGGCAACATTTAATAATATAATATAATATAATATAATATAATATAATATAATATAATATAATATAATATCATATCATATCATATAATATCATATAATATCATATAATATCATATAATATAAATATTTTAATAATATGAAAAAGAATAGAAGAAATATAAGAAACAAAAAAAAATCTTAAATAATGTTTAAATAATAATCTTCTGAGCACTTCATTAAGTTAACTATCTGTGTACTACAGTTTTTTGAAATCTAGGAGCATCTAGAGCACTTCCTTTAATCAAAAGCCATGCCTTTAATAATAAAAAAAAGGCTCACGATTCACATTGCTGTATGAATACTCATACTGTATGTAATCATCACATTAATCACTGCAATACATGAATTCCATCAATGTAATTTTTTTTTTGCAATTATGTAAAAAAAAAATTTTTTTTTTTAAGGGAAAAAAAGTGATTTTAACCCTGAAATTATGCATGAGAGCTAAGCAATGAGATAAGTCACGTTCAGTTAAGCCCCTACATGCTAGGGCAGTGGTGACTCAGTTGGTTACTGCTGTGGGTTACTGGGCAACTGATCCCAGACCAGGGACTCAAGCCCAACCCCCATCCACTGTTGAGCCCTTGAGCGAGGCCCTTAACCCTGTCTGCTGCTGGTGTGCTGGATCTTGGCTGACCCTGTGCTCTGATCCCAGCCTAATAACTGTGACATGTGACAAAAAATAGTCTATTTACAGTATGTGTATATTGCATGCGTTAAATTGCATTCTATAATTTTGGAGTGTATGTTTCTAAACTTCTGAGCACAATAAATTTCAATAATTTTAAGGATACATAAATAAATAAACAAATTTCAAGCACACTAAATTTCAGTGTTATATAATGTGACCCTGTACTTAATACGACTTCTCATATAAGCCGGTATTATCCAAAAATAAGGCTTAAGTACTCGGTCAGAATCATGTGTCAACCAAGATGCAGCACAAATCCATATCACGAATCCCAGACAAATCTCTGAATAATCCATAGTTATGTCCGTGAACTGAATACCTGCTGCAGTTTTAATCCCTCACCGAATTCATCCACTATTTTGTTCAGGTTCATCCTTCAGAGACGTTGATTATAACTCATAATTGTTTTAAAGGAACAATGTTGGTGGGTCGACAAACCCCATCGCAGGCCTCTGCTCTTACTTCTTTGACGAAGACATGCAGATTGTTTTGGACAAACTATATGACAGATCGTCTGGTACCACACGAGTCCTTGCCACCCTTCAAGCGTTGACAGGTTGGGTATATCTCGTATTCCTTTTAACAGCATTTCCCATGTAATACTGCAACACTTGAGATGATTTGTGATTTGTGGACTTTATGGCAGTGCAGTAACTCTTCGTGCCTTCTGTACTTCTCAGGTAGGAGATATGGCTCCAAGAAAGGCCTGTTGATCCTGACCAGTGGACTGACAGCTGGAGCAGCAGAGGAATTTGTTTACATCATGAAGAAGTTTGGCCGTGCCATGATTGTAGGTGAGCCGACCTATGGTTCCTGCCAGCCACCCAAAACTTTCCAAGTAAGCAACGGTGATGTTTTCTTGGCAATTCCAGTCATGCACTCAGACACCACCCAGGGTCCTGCCTGGGAAGGAGCTGGAATTGCCCCGCACGTTGCAGTGTCTGCAAGCGAAGCCCTGGACGTGGCCAAGGGGATACTAAACAAGCACCTTATAGGCCAGAAATAATCTTTCAAAACTGGACATACAGTACAGTACTAGGACAGAAAAATGGTCTGAAAGAGGAAGGTTGGGGATGAAGAAGCCATAATATTTACACATGTTGCACTAGATTTCATCAAAAACCTAGAAAACGTATATCCTTCCCAAAATCTCCTGTAGTCTCTTCGACTTTTGTTTCATTAGATTCTAATGAGAGAACACAGTTGCATACAATGAAACACAGATAAATATTACTAAATGATTTGGTATAATAATTAAATGTATAATTTCATACCTGTTGGATCACATTTAAGTACAGTTTGTTTTATGTTGTTAAGTTCTGTACATGGAGCTGAAAATGATGCCTCATTAAAAATGCATTAAATAGAAATCCATAATTTGAGAAACTTTTCCATGCCTGAAAATCATTTTCTAGTTGTGTCTTATTTATGTCTGAGGAAATGGAACTGTATCGAAATGACTACAGCGGGGGGGAAAATATGCAGCTCTTACTGGAAGGTGGAAACAAATGATGAAAGCAAATGAAAAAAGTTTAATAAAAAAGGATCATATGACTTAACCCTTTACAGACCCTCAGTTTGCTTTAATAAAAAGCTTAACGTAACATTCAGCTTAATGTAAAATATCAACCCGTCCACAAGATGGCAGTCTAACACTTAGTGAGTGCTAAAGTGGTTAGAGAACATCATGTGATGTTAGAAGACTTTAACACAACAGAGAAAAGAATGTTGTTTGTTTCTGTTTGGAATCTGTACTGGAATTGAAATGAATTGTTTTTCAGCTGATACACCGAGTTGTTTATAGACACAAAGGAAATGACTGATGTTTGAAATTAAATGAGCCGTGATATGAAGTCATTTCGAAACCTGCAGCTGTTCGAAGTTATGAGTCTGAGCCAAGAAAGACAAAGAAGAGTAGAATGTTTGGGCGACATGGCATTGTGGAACCAAAAGGTTCATATTCATGTAGCCCCCTCTTGTGGCTGGGCAGTTATTGATACCATTAATGAAGTAAACAGGTAGTTAAGATTGGAGGGGATTATGAAAGTGAAAGCACTGGGAATTGTCAAGGGTAGGTTTTTGTTGCTGATCCCTGCATACAAGATAGATATGTGCTACACTCCTCCAGAGTCTGGGTTCGACTCCTGCCGTGTGGAATTTGCATGTTCCCATACTTGATGCAGATTAGGTTAATTGGCGTTCCAAAATTGCCCAGAGTGTGTGAATGTTGACTGGAGGTCTTACCAACATTAATAATACCACGTTTACAGAGGTTCCTAGATGGATGGATGGAAGGATGGATGGAAGGATGGATGGATGGATGGATGGATGGATGGATGGATGGATGGATGGATGGATGGATGGATGGATGGATGGATGGATGGATGGAAGGATGGATGGATGGATGGATGGATGTGCTACACTAATGCACTGGGTCATATTCCTTCCTCCTACCCTACAGAGTGGCTAATTGTTCTAATAACCTGAAGACAGACGTTGCTTCTCATGATTGAGACAACTTGTGCTCTGGAAAGCAAGGAAACAAGCATATAAAAAGGTGAATGATAAAAATTAGTATGATTTGACAAGTTAGAAATTAGATATTTCAGACAGTTGACGTTTGTTTATTCTCATAAAACTTTCTTATTTTGAAAAGAATTTGAATAATCTACATATAGTCATAGATGTTTACCGAATACCTTGTGTACAGCATTTCAAAACAACATCATTAATTAAACACAAGGATAAAATGATTGGTAGCAATGATAAGAACACCATCCACTGATCCAACACCACCTAGAGGATATTTCTCTGTATCCCTGATGTATTTGATGTCTTTTTTGTTTCTTTTCAAAGCCAATGAACCCTTTCTCTTATTGTGAGCTAATAAAAGTCTATTAGCTCACAATAGGCACAACAACTCTGCTTTTCTCACTTATTTTCCAGCTCCCGATTATTGGCCCCTTCCATTCAGTCTCCTTGTCCATGGGTATTGCTAGAGCAATACTGTAGCTGGCTATTCTAGAGATAACAGGGTATGTTGTATATTGCTTGGACCTCTTCCTGATCTAGCCTCAGTCTGTCATGGTCATGGCCCTTTCATATTGGGAAGTGGGAAGCTATTTATCCCTGCTCATCCATTAGCTGCCATCCCCATTACTGCTGTGTGCCTCAGCAATACACTGTCTGGCTGGTTGGATTTCTGTGCCTGCAATGGGTATGCTAGTGTCTCTGGAGTCTCTATAAGGTATTGATATCCTGGACTCAGGCTGCATTACAGACCCAGACAGCTGAGGAGGGCTGGTCCTCTCCAAGGTTGTACTCATTGTCGTAGGTAACTCAAACCCCTACAGAAGCCAGAGTATTTGAGAGGGAATCCCATGTTGGAAAAGCCTTGAACCTGACAAGTAAACCTGACCTGTCCACACTGGAAAAATATCACAAACTCTTGTTTATTATATTTTGCTAATATTGCATTGAGGAGGCGTTTACTATGGCATCATATACATTCGCTTACGCAGTGTCGCAACATTTATTTTAGCCCAGAGTCTAAATAATTTCTCTCCAAGATCTTGCATTGGTGATGGGAAAGTCAGACCACTGCATAACGTCTTCTCCAGGGAGTTCTGTGTTCATATGTGTGAAAATGTCTCATGTGAGTGTGTGTCTTTCACAATTTGAGCCCTGGCATTGTCTTCTTGAAATATGCCTATACACTCAGAAAAGAAAAATAATAAATTCATGGAACAATCTGCTTATTCAGTATATTTATGTAGTCAGCTGACCTCATTTTGTGCACATAATGTTGCATACATGGATGGATGGATAGCTGGATGGATCCATCTGCCTCTCTTCTTCTAAATCTGGACTCAGCAGACCACATGACCTTTTTCCGTTGCACAGTGAACTTTATGCTTTTTCATTTTTTATTTTTTAATCCCTTAAGGGGAAATGCTCTTAATTTCACTATTAAACATGGTGTGACTACTGGTGGTTTTTTAAATTTGATTTCACCAAACGTTAAAGTGATCTCCTACGGAAGCGCATTGCATTCACAAAAGAAAAAAAAAATAACAGGAATTATCTCATAATTATGACTTAATATCTCATAACTATGACATCCTGATCTCAAAATTATGAGTTAGTATCTCATAATTATGACTTATTATCTCACAATTATGACTTATTATCTCATAATTATGAGATCCTTATCTCATAATTATGACTTACTAACTCATAATTATGACTTACTATCTCATAATAATAAAGATAATTTCTGTGATTTTTTTTTTCTTTTGTGAATGCAATGCGCTTCCGTAATCTCCAACTATGATCTGTCAAAAAAAATTTCTGACCACATTTCTTCTTCGAAGATAATGGTTTTAATAATGTGTTTTAGAGTTCTTAACCCAATTTTACTAGTCTCAACAATCTCCTTAGTTGTTTTCTTTGCTTGATGCAGGACAATTTGACCATTCTGAAACAGAGTAACATCTTTGTTGTCTTCTGACATGGTTGTTTAAGCTACTCACTTGATCAGGTAGGTTCAATAAATTGTTGCTGCTGAACCATATTAACCACTACAGTAATTATCCAATGGAAGTTTTATCCAGGTGGTGACTTTTTTTTTCTTCTTCTTCTTCTTCTTTTTTTTTTTTTTTTTTTTTGGACGGGCAATGTGTTTTATTTAAAATACATTGATGTGGTTAAATGTGGCTGGTGAGCACGCAAATAAGAGCTACACTTTCCTGATTCAAGGACAATTCATCAAGAGAAATGCTTGTCCAGTTTGTCCTTGTATTGGAATTCATTCATTCAGTGAAATTGTTGGAATGTATATCTTCAGAGAGTAAAATTTCTGTTACAATATTTTTGCTTTTGCAGTAAGATTTAAGAATTATGACCATCCTGATCATTCCACAGTACTTCCTTATTCTGGTCAACTAGTCGCTATTGTTGTCCTGAATGAGTACTATCTGCCCAAAGTGGAAGTGTGTGTTTGCCAGCCAGGTTTTTGTAAAGGAATCTTCATGGGAGGATGTAGAATGGTTTGCAGTTAATAGTATTTTCTCACTTCCTCAAGCCTTTGTTTTGGGATGATGATGGAAGACCATCTGGAGAGCGTTTCTTTAGAATTTCCTCAGGAAAAAAGGGGGTGATGAGAGTGCAAATGACTAATCAAGTCTAAAATGCTTTTCTGTCTAACTAGCCTGTCGTTAGTTTTAATGCTGTGGGAATTTCTAAAATAATCTTTATTTTCACTAATTCAATTCAATGCAATTTTTTTTATTTGTACAGTATGATGACTCTCACGAAGCAGAATTAAAAAATAGTTTTAAATGAAGTTTAATTATCAGTTTAATTATACTATACTGGAACCTTTATGGGTTTTGTTTTTGGACATATGAGAATCAAATAATACTAAAAACTGACTAATGTATATTATGCACTATGTAATGTATGATATTTTCAATAGTTAAAACTGGTCTGTGCCAAAGTTTTGTGAACCACAGACAATGGGTCCCTCTTTTTGCTATTTAGTAACACTGGTGCGAGACATAACCCCTTTTTTTATATAAAAATATTTATATAAAAGATATGTTTTATAAAATATTTCTATTGAGTCCTTATAGTTATTACGCCTAATGACTTGTCATTTAAATTCAGTTAAATTTAAACCTCAATCATTTTTTTTTTAATGGTAGCCTATAATGATGTATACTAACTTATAACGTATGCCCTTATGTGTCGTTTCAACATGAAGGAAAGTGAAGACTGTTGTCTGTCTTTTACATGCTTGTGTTACTGTGAACACAATAATTTGATTCAATCAAACCAACTTCAATTCAGGAAAACACTATGTGCAGGTCGGGGGGGTCTGCCATGACCAGCGTTAAGAACCACTGCTGCACATGATTAATGTGTTTGTTTGTTTGTTTGTTTGTTTGTTTGTTTGTTTGTTTGTTTGTTTGTTTGTTTTAATAAACACATGTCTTGCATTCATGTTCATCCCTTACACTCATAATGAACCTGTGTTAAGACATCTGGTGTAATGCACTTCAAATGTGTTCCTTATATCATCTTTGTGGTGTATATTTTCCTGTTACATCATGATCGTCACATTGTCCCCATGTGCCACAGGTAAGAATCAAGTGGGCATTGACTGTGGGCTCTGGAAACCTTGTTGTAAAGCTTAGTAGGGGAGACTGGGGAAAGTTGAAACAGGGGGCATAGGATCCAATCAAAAACATGCTAAACTGATGGCACTCATACGGCACATGCTCTGCTTCCTCACTGGGAAAAGAGAAGACAATTTCAACATTTGCTGCTGCATTTATTTTTAAAAAAATTTAAAATAAAAAAACATTTGTTTTGGAGGTTTCGGTTGTTATACCGTCTTGACCTTTTGTTTAAATGACTGTTTTGTTGACTAAGTGACACTGCAGTGTTTGCGTGTGTCATGGTCAGTGTGATTAGTTAGCGCATGGTGGTCTGTTGTCACTGGAAGTGTAGGGGACAGTTGCAACTGTCCTCAAGCTAAACAGTCATGTGAAAACAGACTACATACAGTATAATTTCAAACATTTTAGACTCCTAGGAGGAGGACATGAGCAGTACAGTATATGCCAAGAAAGTTATTTTTGATTATGAGAAGTGTGGCTGCACCTCAAAACTCGTGGGCACACAGAGACCGCACGCCAAGAGGGGATTTTTATACATTTGTGATTCAGACTGAAATTTTCCCTTTTTTAAAGAAAGTTCTTAGAATTGTTTTGCTGTCAGAATTGTTCCAGTAGCCAGCCCTTTGGAGGGGGCATGTTGTGTGCTATTTTAAGATGCCTGTGTGCTAAAATAATTCACTGAAATGGTTAATAATATTACCACAACCCTGTTTACAGGATAAAGGGGTATAGACAGTGAGTGAGTGAGTGAGTGAGTCAACAGTATTAGTAATAATATTATTTTTAATGGATACATACAAGCACAATAAATGCATGTTAAAAGTTAAGATAAAAGTTATTTGTTCTGCAAATTGTTATATTTTTCCTGTCTTGCACTAAAGTAAAGAGAGAGAAAGAGGTTGAATAGCAACTGTAACATTTGGTCAGGGTACACACAAATGCAGGCACTCACACGCTCATTCACACACACCGGGCAATTTGGGAACGCCAATTAGTTTAATTTGCATGTACCTGGAGCTAACCCACTAAACATGGGGAGAACATGCAAACTCCATGCACACAGACCGCAAGGCGGGAATTTAACCCTTGACCTTGGAGGTGTGAGGCTACCGTTCTAATCACCAAGCCATTCTGCAGCAAATCTTACTGTATTGTAAAACAGTGTATATTATAAAAATAACATGCCTACTTAAACAAAAAAAAAAAAAACATAAGCTGGTAACTGAAATTTTAATATTAATATGTCAAGTGTAACCTAGTTAGCCCAGTGTAAGTATCAATCCTGATACTTACATCCTGATACCTCTGGATAAGAGCGTCTGCCAAACGCTTAAATGTAAACGTGTAATCACCATATATCATCATAATGTACAGTTTGGGGCGGCACGGTGGTGTAGTGATTAGCACTGCCGCCTTGCACCTCCAGGGTCCGGGTTCGATTCCCGGCCAGGGTCGATTCCCATCACTGTGTACTATACATGGAGTTTGTATGTTCTCCCTGTGCTTGGTGGGTTTCCTCCCATAGTCCAAAGACTAAGTAGTGTGTGTGAGTGAGTGAGTGTATGTGTGTGTTTGTGCCCTGCGATGAATTAGCACCCTGTCCAGGGTGTACCCCGCCTTGTTCCCTAAGTCTCCTGGGATAGGCTCCACCCGGAATACAGGATAAAGCGGTATAGAAGATGAGGGTGAGTGAGTGTGTACAGTTTGGGTCATTTAGCAAGCAGATGCAAGTTTATTATATAACGCTGGTTATCTGGTTCAATTAGTCTCCGAATAACTGAAAAGTATTATAAAGTATAGACAATTACAAATAAATAAATAAATAACCCCATTAACTGAGGTTCTGAGGTGATATGTCCGTAAATGCATGTGTAAAAAAGGGGTTTTTAATTATTATTATTTTATTATTTTTTTCATAGTCAAAGGGTGGCAGAATGTATGAGAAAATAACTCAACATTTCTAAACTTGGTCATGACAAACTTTTTTTTAATTCAGGCTGCATCATCAGTTATGTCTGCATGGCCTCTGCACTTGTGGTGGCATCAGAATGTTGAAAGAAATGATGTGAAGTCCTAAAAAGTGGCGAGGCTTTTTTTTTTTTTTTTTTGTGGAAGGGTTGAAATTTGACACCAGGTCTCTTTCTTTCTGCCGAGTCCTCGCCTGTGGACGCTTTGTTGAGGGAGTTGCAGCGAGCTTTAGCCTCACCATCGCGGAAAGCGAGCGAACTCTTTTGATCTGCGTTCGAACTCCTGTTTGAAACGCGTTTGAAGTTGTTGTTTTTTCTTTTATGTTTTTTTTTGTGTGTGGTGTGAAATCGTCAGAGTGCAGACGGATCGCGCGCTGAGGTTTTCTTTCTCCGTCTCAGTCTGGAGGAGGAGCAGCGCCACATCTGTGAACTCCTGGGGAATCCGCTATAACGGGACAAACATCCGCCTCTGTTCTTTGTCTTTCATCATTTTCCCCGTTTTTTGTTTTGTTTTGTTTTGTTTTTCTCCTTTCGCGGGACGCAGGGGGGGAGAATGTAAAACCGGTTTGTTTGACTGAGTGATTGTTTTGCGCAACTAAGACTAAGACTAAGGATGGCGAGCTCTGGGAAGAATGTGCTCCCTGTACTGGTTGTTTTGGGGATTTTGCTTTTCACCATCAGTGCTGTTGCACAGGGTCAGGAAGAGGACCAGGAAAGGTCTTGTCAAGGTGCCTTCGACTTGTATTTTGTCCTTGACAAGTAAGTTCATTTTTGGTAGAGCTTAATAATCTAATCAGAGTTTAATCTTTATTGGTTTGTTTTTCTAATGTTGTTCCAAAAATTCGTTTTTTTTTTTCTTCTATTGTTGTTTTGCATATTACCTAATGATGACTTGACACCAAAACTATATAATAATCTGTTCTACATTGTGTCCGATCTGTATTATGATCTTTTGTCCAACACCACTCTTTCTTTCTTTTTTCTTTCTTTCTTTTTTTTTTCTAATGTTCTTGTTGCCTCTGTTAAAACCTCTGATCTAAGCACTCTACTCTATCTGCTCCATCCCTGTGGTTTTGTGTAATGACACAAAGAGGGCTGGGATGTATTTGATAACTTGTGCTGACTAAGCGGTTCAGACAATCTCCTTGTGAGTTTGTTTGTTTTTTTTGTCTTTGCTTCTCTCTGGATTTGCAAAACCAAGAGGTATAGAGCTCATTAAGACAACTTCTTTTCTTATATTTGACAGGATCTTGTTTTACAGGATTTTTGAGTTAACCAGGGCCTTTAAGTATCCATGGCCTACTTTTTGGCACAGACTCCAATGCCACATGGGAAATGTCTGTGGTGTCCAAACTCAGCATTCATCCTTAGGGTAAAAAAAAAAAAAAAAAAAAAAAGACACACAACTGGATTTCTTCCTTCTTTAAAACAGTGAAGGTTCTTCACCAACAGATTTAAAATTTGAGCAATTTACTTTATGGATCACGTGCAGTAGATGAAGGTCAAAATGAATAGTTCTGGAACAGCCGTCTGACCATCGTCAAAACTTTCTTTCAAATTAAATTCCTACAGAAATTCATTATATTATCACATAAATGCTTACTGGTGGCACTGTGGCTTGGTGTCGCCTCGCACATCCAGAGTCAGAGTTCGATTCCCACCTCGGGGTCTGTGTGCATGGAGTTTGCAGCTTCTCCCCGTGCTTGGTGGGTTTCCTTCTGGTACTCCTTTTCCTTTCCTCCCACAGTCCAAAGACATGCAGATTAGGCTAACTGGTGTTTCCAAATTGCTCGTAGTGTATGTATATGTGAATGTTGATCCTACCACTGTTGTACAATGGGGATAAATACAATGTTAATCGCCACTGGCCTCCATGGTCACTAGTTGGACTATAGAGGTTCCTAGATGGATGGATGGATGGATGGATGGATGGAGAAATACTTATTACTCCTATCCACATACCCAAACAGTGCACTGCCAAAGAAAATTTAAGTGTTTTGTTTCAGAATCAAGGTTGTGTCCTGCATAACAGGGAAAAGGAATTTCAATGCTTTTACAAGGTTTTGGAAAAAGTGATAATTACTAAACCCAGGTGGTTTGCATACCCACAACTCCAGGCTCATAAAACTGCATTCTATCTTTTATATGGATGTGTGTGTGTCATTCTTGACCAATAGAATCATAATTATCCTGTTGGTCCCATGATCCCAAAGCATCCCAAAGGAAAAAATGATCTCATTTATGAATGACTGCTACTAGAACTGACTAATGGTTAGTTCGTTTTTGTTCTTAACCCTGGCTTTTGATGACGTTTTGATTTTTTTTTTTATCCCTATGTGTAAATAAGCATGGGAATGTGTATATCTGTGTATATGATGAAATACTTACTTTTTAAAGTATGTTGCTTCATGCCCCTTTGTCTGGTTCCTAGGAGAGACTCTGAATTCATCATAATGCTGAGCATGAAAATTTATTTCCTGTACGAATAAACAAAAGGATCCCAAAATAGAACAGGGAACAAGAGTTCTGCAGAATTAGAAGTATTATTTTAACTTTAACTTTATACTTCTGCTTTCGTAGAAATATAAAATAAATGGGGGGAAAAAAGCTATAAAAAATGAATACAAGCAGCAATCGTGGGGTCCAAGCACTTTCATGAAGGAAGGAAAAAAACACACTTCCTTAATGTTATTTATAATATCAGGCTTCATTACAAGCTATCAGGGTTACAGATGTTAACTTATTGGTTGGTGTCACTTTTCAATAATATTTTGAAAAGAACAAAATAATATATACTTCCAGGCATTAATAATAATATTAATATACTGAATAACGGTTTTAAAACCTCCCAGGAAGACATATATGGTGGTCGAGTCTTTTGTGTTCAGTATAGGTTAAAGAATTTATGGAAAGCTAAACACGATGGGGGGGGTAGAGGTGGCGTCCTGAGGAGTGGAGTATTTATAGTGTGTTGCATGGACCCAGCGTTATTTTTCACAATACATGTGACGCTAGAAACATATGCTGTAACAACATCACTCAGATACCAACTAAACTTATGGTTCACCTTTGCAGCTATAGGTTTAACCACAAGCTATTTCTGCAATTGTACAAGTACAGTAAGCACTGCATAGCTTTATTTGGTTAGCATGAAATGCTACTAGTGTAAACAGATACCAATTATCACAGTAGTACATGTAAGGAATACAAAAATCAGATCGCTTCGGTGACTTAGTGGTTATAGCACTGTCGCCTTGCACCTCCAGGGTCTGGGTTCGATTCCCGCCTCGGGGCTGTGTGCGCAGGGTTCCCATGTTCTCCCCGTGCTTGTTGGGTTTCTTCCAGGTACTCCGGTTTCCTCCCACTGTCCAAAGACATTACAGATGAGAGTACTTGGTGTTTGTAAATTGTGTAAATTGGAATAAATACAATGTTCACTACTGGCCTCCACTGTCCCTAGTTGGACTACAGAGGTTGATGGATGGATGGATGGATGGATGGATGGATGGATAGATGGATGGATGGATGGATGAATGGGTGGATGGATGGATGGATGGATGTAATTTATCACAGCACAATTTTATTCTAAGTAGTTATATTGCTCACTATTGCAACCACTACATTATCATGCATTACAGTTTGTTTAAACCATGCAGATTGCGATTTTAGGATTCATTTCAAGTTGTTTCATGTAACTAATAACACTCTTCTGGACTGGCCAGGTCAAGCTTTCAGTACCTTTAGAAACTCCCATTGTGTAAAAGTTTCAGAAATCTAATTCGGTAACAGTGCCATTACATTCAGCAAACGTCCCTTTCATGTGTGTCCCTTTAAAAATAGACAGCTTTTGCTGTTTTTCAACCAAACATTCTTTGCTTTAAACTAGCCAAAGCATTGCGTCATGCACTTCATGCCAGAGGTTCACAACAGCTGCACCGGGTAAATTCAACCCGTGACACACTTGTTTTTCTAGGACACCTTGCGAGCCAGATGATGGGCCTGGATTCAGGATGAAGAGCCATAGAGAGTTATATACTGTACCACACTGCTGCAGAATCTTTGTAGGTGAACTGTACAGCAGGAGCAGAATTAGCACTGGGCTTGGGTCTAAAAAAAACAGTCCATGTCCAGCACAAGTATAAATAGAAAGAGAAATAAAGTTGTGCAGGGTGCTGTTGATTCCAAGGCCTTAGGCTGAAAGTGTTTGGTTCGCAGTTCCCATAACTTCAGCGGATGGGAGCCATTTCGCTGGGATTCAAATCAATGAAATCAGAAGAAATACTATTATAACCAATTATCTTCACAATTACCCCTTTTTCTTGCATTTCTACCCAAGACTATGTTGGGAAATGATGTTTTGGGGAGTTTTTTTTTTTGGAATGGTTTAAAATTGGGTAATGGATGAGTGGCTTGCTGTTGTCCTACTGTTCTTATAGATAGTACTTTAGTTTTAGAGCTTCAGTTCAGCATGTGATTCACTAGGGGTTAATAGTCATAAGTCTAATAAGTAGATTCTTGATATCACCTTTGCTTAAATGAGATCACTGTTGAAGTCATGCAGCCATGTCAGGAGCAGGTTATATTTACATTTAGGCATTCGGCAGACGCTTTGATGCAAACGTGCTTTGAAGTTTACATCACTGGACAGACAGTCAGTTCTCTAGTTAATATGGGGCCTGAAGTAGGGATGATCTGGAGTTTAGAGTACTGCTGACTCTGCACAAAGTCTGTAACTGCTAATTCTCCATTCCTCCCCTTCTCCGTTGCTCAGTGCTTTCTTGGAGTTTTGCCCGAAACTGAATTAGAAAGCAAAGTATCATCCGTAAGGAATGTTCTCTTCTTAGATAAGGACCTGCATGTCAATATGTTTGTGATGTTTTACTTCTTTTTTGGGGGGGGGCTGTAGGGTGATACATCATACATGGCATGGAAGTGTGTTGGAGAATTAAGTCATGCTGGGCAAGATAAGTGCTTAGCTCTGCTGAGTCAGCTAATACAAGTTTTTAATTATACTCATGTGTACATACAGTGTGTGTTTAGGAGCATCGGTTGTCTTGAGAAACCATGCCGAGACAGGCCAAATCACACACTGATATTAGGTGACAGTTGAGGGCAGAAAGCTGATTAAACGCACTCGTTTTCAGACCAGTTCAGCAAATGTCTAATGCTGTATGTGGGAGACATCAATCCGCCTAGTGAAATTACCTCCACATATGATTTACATCATACATCATACTGTCGTTGCTTACAGTCTCCTTCAGAACACATATGTGCAGTTTGAAATCTCATACAGTCAATTAAAATTAGATCAAAGCAGGAGCGCCACGAAATATTTCATCGAGGATCTGACATGAAAAAATGGCCACTTCCTCCCCGATCACTGTTTGGACAGGTGAGAAAACTGCTAGCTAGGCACCGATCCTAGGACTGCTGGTACCCCAGAAAAAGCTTGCTCTTCCAAGATAAACAAGCTCCATCGTGAGGTTATGGAGCCCAAAGTTGAAAATGGTGACAAGTCCGCTATCTGACCCTCATATCCGTAGCTGCGTTTGCCCTTCTTTGGGTTTCGCTTTGTTTTGCTTGTTATATTCTGTGCTGGCTTGTCTTTTCGTCGACTCCCAGTTTGCCTTCGGCGAGTCATGAAACTAATTCATTAGAGAGCTTTTATGGACATTAGAGAAGTGGAATACAAGCAAACATTAAATGACATTTGTAGCTAAAACACCTCCTGGGACTTTTAAGTCGTCCGGTTCTATTTTCTTCCAGAGACCTTTTTAAGACCTGTTTAACTGTCTAGGAAGCTGGGAGCTGTGGTTGATGTCTAGACTCATAGACTGTTGCGTCACCCAAGCTAAGAACCATTTTTTTGGAGGTGAAGGTCCCCTAAAGTCCTAAAGTTGGCTGACTCAGAAAGTTGGAACAGATTTCCAGAGTGTGTCAGTAATGAATCACCCATGCCTCCATCGATGTGCAGAGACAGGAAGTGTCCAACCTTCACAAGGATTTTACTGGTTTGCCTAAAGTCAGGGCACAGTGAGGGGTAAAACCGAGAGGGGCCCTGGCTAAGAGAAGCTGCGTCTTTTTCCTTTTCCCTTTTCCTTTCATGAACAAACACATCACATCCTGTAGGATTTCAATCTCTTTTTCATGAATTAGACGCTCCGGGTCCGGGGGGCGAGTGTGAACAGATTGATGACTGTTTTGACCCCTGTTCTCCTCAGGTCAGGAAGTGTTAAACACCACTGGCATGAGATCTACTCGTTTGTCGAGAGTTTGGCTGAGAAATTCATCAGGTACTTGTGAATACTTTTTTAGTGTGTGTATATATTTTATATATATATATATATATATATATATATATATAACATATAAGTGGTATTAGTTATTACTATTAATGCCTGTCGTTTGTGTCCTAGCCCCCTGCTTCGAATGTCCTTCATCGTGTTTTCGAGCAGAGGAAACACAATAATGAAGCTGACCGAAAACAGGTAAACGAAGCCTGATTTAGTCACAATAAGAAATGTTGCAACACGTTTATGGCGTCGATAAAATAGCAGAGCGGCGTAAGAGTAGCGTAGTGCTTGCAAAGCTAAAATCGGACCCATCTGTTTTTTACATCAAGTACCGCAGGACTGCATTCCTTTTAAGGGACCCATCAATAACCAGGCAGTGGACAGTTCAGGCAAAACACGAAGGAGGTTACTGTTACACAGGAGTGATTCAAATACTAAAGACCTGGCTGGTTAAACTGCGAAACCAGATAGAAATCATGCACGTTATATAGAAGGGCGAGTTGCATTAGCGGAAAACTACGATGAAACGGTGACGTCCTGTATTAAAGATGGAAAATGGCAGTACAGGATGTGTTATATGATTAAAAAGCAGATTGCTCTAACTAGATTACTTTTAATTACATTTGCACGTTTTTCCAATAAAATGCCGATAACAACGTGTAATTAATTTTAGGTATTAAAATCGTGTTGGATAAAATGTCCTCTTGTTTGTGTTTCTTTCTTTATTTTCCAAGGGACCACATCACCAAAGGCTTGAATGTCCTAAGAAGAGAAATCCCAGGAGGAGATACGTTCATGCACCTCGGCCTGCAGAAGGTTCCCTGTTTATTCTGTTAAATCTCTGTAATACAGTAAATACTTTGAATCAGTATCACAGAAGCTCTGCCTATAAGGCAAATCACAGGATTATTTTTTTGTGTAGCTTTTAATCGATGCCGCTAATTGCATCACATCCTGTACATCACATTTACATGGATTGAAATATTCCACAAATAATCGGTTAAATTACTTTTACTCTCGACTAGGTAAATATTATCCATGTACAGTAACACACTTGACTTGATTGTTTCTCCCTTGTCAGAATAAATGTATATATTTTGTGCATGTGTAAGGAAGGAAGGAAAACTTTGATTTGTAAACTTCATGAGAACAATTCTCTCCCACCAGTCCACCAGGACTTAAGCAATATCACATTCGAGCGAGTGCTGTTGTCCTGAATATCAGCACGGCTGTGATGCGGTCATAGGCACAAGAGTGCAGCCTGAGTACAGAAGATATAACAGCAGTTTGATATTGCTTTTACACGACAGGTCCACAAACGCAGACTGATACATACTGTATAGTTAAACGTCCCAGTGCTGTTATGCTCTGTTATCAGCACTCGTGGAATGACTCTCGTCCAATCAGATTGCTCGGTCAGAACTAGCAGTTGTATAATTCGGATTTTCATCCACCGGTTCCTGGTCATTGGCTGATATTCGGCTCATGTTTCACCTGCGGTAAAGCATCTAACCATAACCAGACTGAATTCTTGTAACCGATCATAACACGTACGGGTATTTTATAAAGTGTCTTTTAATACTAATTACATAAGAAAGTCAGTCATTGGCAAAAGGAAGTGGTTTAAGCGGGGTAAAGGAGGATAAGCGAACATTCCCGCCTCTGTGTCTGTGTGCATGGAGTTTGGATGTTCTCCCCGTGCTTGGTGGGTTTCCTCCAGATACTCCGGTTTCCTCCCACGGTCCAAAGACCTGCCGATTAGGCTAAGTGGTGTTCCCAAATTGCCCGTATTGTGTGTGAATGAGTGTGCATGAGTACCCTGTGATGGATCGGCACCCTGCCCTGGGTGTACCACGGCCTGTGCTTGGGCTTCCTGCGACCATGCTGTACTGTACTGTCTATACAGGATAAGCAGTATAGAAGATGAATGAACTAAACAAGGACTAGACTTCACATGACACATCACAGCACTTTGTTCTTAATCACTTAATTAATTACCCCCTAATTATCAGTTATGTTTATTCCTTCCTAATGAATTATTTTCATTGTAGTGTTCTGTGCGCGTGTGTTAATTAACGTTGTCATCATTCACAGGCGAATGAACAAATTTATCACGAGAATTTTGGTGAGTCACAATTATAAAGCTTAACACCTTGGTTATTGACCCCATATTCAGTTCTAATAATAAAAACCAATATTATCCTACTAATTTCATACTAATGTCATTTTTCAGGCAAAGCAAGTGTGATTATTGCATTAACGGACGGGGAACTCAACGAGCAGCAACTTGTAACGGCACAACAGGAGGTAAAATCCCTGGGCAGCATTTGACATAACATTTAGACCTATCATTGGGTGACTGCAGGTCAGTGGTTACGGTGGTTACAAGTTGATCAAGGCTCTTAACCTCAGATGTATAAAGTACTGAGATAAAAATAAAATAAAAAAAAACGTAATTTGCTTATTTGGGTAAGGGTGTCTGCTCACTGCTATAAATGTAAACTTTCACATGGATTGCAGTGTTGTTGTTGTACAGTTTTCTATGTACAGCTGTACATATCATCGTTGTTGTTGTTGTTGGTGTTGTTGTTGTTTACAGGCTGCCAGAGCCAGAACCTTGGGAGCCATCGTGTATTGCGTCGGAGTGAAAGATTTCAATGAGACGCAGGTGCTCGAGCCGGCACTTTTTCACCACACCCCGCATGCTCCTTCAATTCCGCGTGCGTTGTCATTTCCGTGCGCGCGTTCGCTCCAAGGAGCCGCCAGGACACTTAAACAACTCTTGGTGTTTTTGTTTTACTGTAGCTCGCTACCATCGCAGACACCATTGAGCACGTGTTTCCTGTGACAGGAGGATTCCAAGCTCTCAGAGGCGTGATCGACTCGGTAAACAAAGGCTCCTACTTAATAAAAGACAGATGAAATGAACGCTAACACACTGCTAACACAACCACAGGCATTCGCAGTATGACATTTATACCATTCCGCTTCAGCAGAGTTCTGCTTCAGGTTCGCAAAGTCAAATTCTTTTAAATCAGTTTTCAAACCATTATATTGTTTTTTTTTTTGTTTGTTTTTTTTTTTTTTTTTACAGATTATCAGAAAATCCTGTATTGAGATCTTGGCAGTTGAGCCTTCCAGCGTGTGCGCAGGAGGTAATAAAAGCTGCTCTAAATTCACTTTCTCATTTGCTAAGACCCGTGAGATTCCTTACAAGGCCATAATATTGATCTTTCTCTCAGGGGAAATATTTTTTTTTTCCAATCTAATTTACTCTCCACTCTTTTTCTCTGGTGTGCAGTAAATGATATTTATAACGTAGTCCAGTAATGGCATCGGCACCAATGTCAATACACAGCCAATGAAATATTTTAGGTGTATTTTAGAATAACCGAACACTGTTCCTGAAAATCATGCCCTTCCTCGATTATTGATTGACTCAATCAAGTGGCCACTTCATTAGGTACACCTTGCTAGTACTTGGTTTGTCCACTTTCTGCCTTCTTTATGACATAGAATTCAGATTTTTTCGGCTGCACATCCATGATGTGAATCTCCCGTTCCACTACATCCCAATGGTGGTCTACTGGCCTGAGATCTGGTGACTGTGAAGCCTGTTTGAGATGATTTTATTATTATTATTATATTCCTGGTCAGTAACAATGCCGAGGTAGGCCGCGGCATTTACACGATGCTAAATTGGTACCCAAACTGTGCCAAGAAAAGATCTGACATTACACCAGCCTGAAATGTTAATACAAGACAGGATGGAGCCATGCTTTCATGACAAATTCTGACCCAACCATGTTGGATGTTGCAGCAGAAATCGGGACTCGTCAGACCAGACTATGTTTTTCCAATCTTCTGTTGTCCACCATTGGTGAGCCCATGCGGACTCAAGCCTCATTTTCCTGCTCTTAGCTGAAAGGGGTGGCTGTGGCCTTCTGCTGCTGGAGCCCATCTGTGTTGTACATTCAGAGATGCTCTCTGGATGTAACGAGACGTTATTTGAGTTACTGTTGCCGTTCTATCAGCTCAAACAAGTCTGTTCATTCTCCTCTGACCTCTGGCATCAGCAAAGCATTTTCACCCAGAGAACTGCTGGATATTGTATCTTTCCCGGACCATTCTCTGTAAATTCTGGAGATGTTTAAATGTGAAAATCACAGTAGATCATAAAGATCAGAAATACTCGCCGTCTTGATCGCGTCTACTGTACCGTGTGATTGGCTGATTAGACATTTGTCTTAACAAGCAGTTGAACAGGTGTACCTAATGAAGTGGCCAGTGAGAGTACTGTATGGAGACGCATTTCCTCAAGAGGAACATGAGCTCATTGTGGTTTCGGCCTCGCCACATCGAAGTGCTGATTGTTTTAACATGAAGCTCAGCGTGGATCCAAATCTACAGGATAAAATGCACCCATGTTTAAAATGGTCGTGAAAGAGTCGGATGAATGTTTCAGAGTCGTTCCAAGTGGTGGTTCGAGGCAACGGCTTTTTGCACGCCAGAAAAATAGACCAGGTGCTGTGCAGCTTCAAGATCAACGATACTGTCACCTTAAGTGAGTCTTTTTTTAATCCCAGAATTACATTGCCGTATTTTTTATTATTATTATTATTATTATTATTATTATTATTATTATTATTTTATGTTTTATCATTTTCACAATGTGTGTTCAGGTTTTTGTCAAGTAATCATTTCATGCTTTGTCTCATCAGACGTACGGCCGGCTGACATAGAAGACACGTACATGCTGTGTCCAGCGCCGAGTATAAGTGAGGTTGGAAAGTAAGTGCTCCCTTTTGTGAGAAGGAAGAAGAAGGCTGATTGGCATTAGTACGCACTTCTGATGCCTGCCAGGGGTCACATTCCAGTTCCTCCTCCGCCTCAGCCTCTTACATAAACTGAAGCTTTTGCTTATAATTTAGTCCCTTTGTTTTGCAGTCCCTGTTTTCTTTATGCTTTCAGACACCAATAGTTAAACCTTCTATCTCCTCCCCTTCATTATCGTCTGTCACCGCGGTCCTGTGTTTTTCTCGTCTCGTGTTATCGACCTGCAGCGAACTAATTGCACGTTTGGTTTCTACAAACTCTCTGACCCTCCTTCGCTATTTTACTCCAAACCACAATGGCGCTTCCATCATTTATCATTCATTCATTTCGGCTTTCTTCTCTTGATTACGGCTACCAGGCCTGCCCTACTCACACTGATATCATTCATCTTACACCGTAAACAGTCTCGGCATTTGTGCTCGTGCCTTCCTGAAAAATAAACACATCTCTCTGTCTGTCTCTGATCAAGTCCCAAATTCATATTGCCCCTTGCTTTTAGCTTCCTGATCTCACAGATGTCAAGTCACGTCTGATTGTGTAAACATTTAATAAATGACGTTTAGCACTTCCTGTCTTCCTAAGCCTTCTATAAATACACTTTATACTTATTATTAATGTGGATGATTGTGTGTCCGACAAAAATTAGCCCCAACTAGTGAACGTATTTACTTTCAATTTACCATTCATTAGTTTAATGCCGTATGAAATGCATTTAAATATGGACAGTACTGGATATGTAATATGTGATATGTGTATGTACTCTGATAAGTGCATGTTATTTTACAGAAGGCACTAAAAATGGCTGTAATTGGCCAAATATTTTACGAAAAATAATCCTTGTTAATCACATAAGATTTGTTTAACATTTATTTAAACATTATACATGTTTTTGAAAGGGGTCTCTCTTATCATATACAATCTTAGAGGAGTGAAACTCATATGAAAGGTTGAACGAGGGGCGTTCGGGTCAAACCGGGACTTTTGATTGTGCAGATTAACAGAACATATTCATGAGAGTAAAACCTCGATTTATTTCCTCTATATAATTCCCTCCTACAGTAATGCACTTATCCCAGCGCTTCACTAGAGCTTGGAAACCATCAATGTATGATCCGAGTGCTTCACATCTGAAATGCTGGCCTCCCAGTGACTCCTTTAACTGCCCAAACATATGGAAATGTCAGGACTGTACAGGGATGTGGCAATAACTCCCAGCCGAGTTCCTGTAATGTGCAAGTGGTGTTGGTGAATGATTGCGTGCACAGTTCCCTGGCGACAAGTTGCCCTTTGATTTTCAAGGATCAGCCACCTCAGCCAGGATTGTCATTCACAGACATATGGGCTTTTTAAAACCATTTTCACATTTCTAATGTTTTACTGCAGGTAAGAGTCTCAGTACCGTGCTGTTAATATCGACTAGTTTTACATCCTCATTCATGAGAGAGTCCCAGTTTGATTTGAACACACCCCTTGTAGCAGCAGGATGTTGTAAAGGATGCAAATCACATGATGGGACCTTTAAAGGAAGGATTGTGATGTGAACAAATCTTGTGTTTTCTGTCTGTATCAGGGTGGTATATCTGCAAGTGAGCATGAATGAAGGTCTGTCGTTCATCACCAGCTCGGTACACATCACCACAACCGAGTGTGTAAGTACGCACACAATCACTGTAAGCTGGCTGTGTATGTATTATGTATGTCCCAAAGTTGCTTTGCGACAATGACGATTGTTAAAAGCGCTATACGGACAAAATTGAATGGAATGTTACTGATATAATTTTTTTAAGAGCATCATAACAGATTTGTGATATAATAAAGCAAATCATTGAAATATCAATCAAACACATGTTTGACAAATCTACACTATATGGACAAAATTATTTGCCCAGATCTGCAGTGACATTGTTTCCCCCAATACAAATACTTCATATGGAGTCGGACAAGATTTTGGAGTGTTTCTGTGGGAATTCATGCCCATGCATCCTGTAGAGTATTTATGAGGTCAGACACTGATGCTGGACGAGAAGACCTGGCTTGCAATCTCTAAAGGTGTTGAGGGTGTTTGTTGCGATCAGGGCTCTGTGTTAGGGCCAGTTAAGTTCTTCCCCACCGAACTCATCAAACCATGTCCTTGTAGTTCTTACTTTCTGCACTTTTGGAATATAAAAGGGTCTGTCCCTCGTTAACTTTTTCAACAAAGTTGGAAGCATAGCATTGTCTAAGATGCCTTGGTATGCTGAAGCATTAAGATTAAGAATGGGAATAAGGCGTCTGATTGATTGAAACACCTGAATTCAATAATTAACAGGTCTGGCCAAATACTTTTCTCCATATAGTGTATATTAGGTATAATTAGCTTATTTCTCTACTTTTCCATTTTGCTCTTTTCTTTGCTTTCAGATCTTCTTCTTCTCCTTAAATTTTGCCAAAGTGGTCTCTTTTCCTCACTGTGAGTTCTTTTTCCCCTCTTTGCTCTTTCTACAGCCAAACCACAGGGACTCTAGAGATTAACTAACCCAAAATCTCCTACAGACTCCTTTAAACTGAATTTGAGAGGCAGCAGGCCACAAAGAAGAAACATCACGTTTACGGGCCTTAATGGGTTTAAGACAGGACATGTCTTTCCATTAACCTTACTGGTTGCCCTGCTCTTAATTGTAACATTGGTCAGGACGGTATTGTACAGATGGTTTGCTAGTTATCATTTAAATACATTTTTTAAAGCTATAGTATTGCATAGGAATGAGATTTGTTAATAGCTATACTGAGAAACTGAGAAATACTTTCTTTGTTTTTTCTCTCTCCCGCTTTCTCCCGAAGTTTGACGGTACTATTCTTCTGATTACCCTCCTGGTCCTGTTCCTGTTGCTGGCGTTGTTGTTCATGTGGTGGTTCTGGCCCCTGTGCTGCACAGTAGTAAGTCTACACCTCATTGACTTCTTTAAATCGAAGTTCTTTTTTTGGTCTGCCGTCTCTCAAGACTTCCAAGATCTTAATAAAAGACCTTTATGGCTAATTTCAAGTAGAAAAAAAATGTACAGGGAGAGTTCTTGATTCTGTGGCTTTACTGGAGCTCTGTGGTTAAACTCTCCGGATTTATGAAATGGGGCTGCATGCCTCAAACTAGTATGCAAAAAAAAAAAAAAAAAAAAAAACGGCCTGGGATAAGCGCAGGAAAATGAAAAGGGATGGTGGCAGAATGTTATTGGAATTTTTATATTGACATTCATTTCATTTCTTTATTAATCTTTAATCTGTCCACAGGTTATCAAAGAGCCCCCTCCACCACCACCACCACAGCCAGTAAGTAGATTTTTCCTGTAACGTCTTTAAAATGGCCATGAAACAAAAAACAGTCAGTAAAAACAACCTCCTCATTCAACTTAACATACTGATTAAGATTCCATCGCATCCTGTGGGAATGAAAGTTTTGCACTTAAAACAATATATATATTTTTTAAGAAAACGTCAACACTTGAACATGCTAGGACATGCTTACTTGTCTCCAGGACACTGTTATAGTGGAACCTCGGATTGCGAGTAAGGTGGTTTACGAGTGTTCCGCAAACGAGCAAAGACTTTTAATAAATTTTTAATCGGAAACCGAGCAAGTATTAGTTTACGAACGCCGAGTATCATGTATCATGCATGCGACTCTTATTTTGACACTCTTGCGCTGCGGGAATTGTGGGTAATCGTCTCCCCTGCTGCGTCTTAGTGCTCGTCTCTTACTGGTATAATCAACGTCTCCCTCTCTCTTCTGTGTGTGCGCGTAATTTGACACTGTGCCCCACACACACCGACACACACACACTTTATTCATGTGTACTTTATGTGTGCGCGTGCGCGTAATTTGACACCGACACACACACACACACTCTCCGCGGCTGCACATACACGCTTTATTTACACAGAAAACTCTGCTCTGTCGCGATTCTTTTTAAAGGTAAGGTGATGGTTCATTTTTTATTTTTTACTTTACAGCAGTGATTCCGTTAGTATGCTCACGCGAGTATCATTAGTATCATTAGTAACATTTCAGTGTTTGAAACTTAAAAAGCGAGGTGGGGGGAGGGAGGAGGTTTTTACTGTTTAAGACGAGGTGAGGGGCTAATTCCACACACACACACACACACACACACACACACATACAAATACATAGCACCTGCGCGCATAAACGAAAACACTTATCTGTCTGGATTTATTTTTACTTTTTTAAGTTTATGTTAAGTGCAGGTTAATTTGTTTGATTTTTACTTTATATATTGTATTAATTATTTTTATGTATTTATTGTTTTGGGCTGTAGAACGAATAATTTAAGTTTTCATTATTTCTTATGGGAAAATTCTATTTGGTTTACGAGTATTTTTTGGAATACGAGCCCGCTTCCAGAACAAATTATGCTCATAAGCCAATGTTCCAATGTATTTAGTTAAGCCAATGTCTCAGACCAAACGAAAAACAGTTGAAGAAATTTTGGTGACGCGTTGCACCATCATATCTCCTAATAACAATTCCTATGACGTGTTACCATCGAGAAAGTTTGTTAGCTATAGAGTGTGATAAAACTGTGCAACATCACATGTCTACTCAATATTAAACTACACAATACATATATTTTAGAATTACTAAGTTGATTCCCTCTTAACGTTTTGCGTTGTCAGGAGTCAGACGATGAGGACGGTATGCCAAAGAAGAAATGGCCCACTGTTGATGCGTCATACTATGGGGGACGGGGAGTTGGAGGAATTAAACGAATGGAGGTGAATAAAGTCACATTACTATAAAATATGCAGTCCTCATGACCATCACTGACAATGCATGGTTAATACACCGATTAGCCACAACACTAACACCACCATCAGGTGAATTGAATAACATTGATTATCAATATATCAGTAAACTAGTGACTTCATCATGGGAACCCAACACCCATCTACACCCGCCAGGACAAAAGGCCAACCTGTCCGGTCCAATCCAACAGAACAGCTCATACCAATGTTGATCTGGCCTCCATGTTGTCCAGATCTCAATTTGAGTGAGCATCCATGGAATGCGCTGAACTAACAAGTCTGATCCATGGACGCCCATTCCCACAGCCCACAACACCCAAAGGTGTGTAAGTCCCTGTGCCAGACACCACAGCACACCCCTGAAGTCTTGTGGAGTCATGCCCCGAGGGGCACAAGTGGAGCCAGCCTACACAATATTGGGCTTTTTTATGTTGTATGTTCTAATGTTTTGTGGTCACTTTTATGTATAACCATCCATTTAGATGCAATGAAGAGAACACTGTTATATTAATTGAATGGAAAACAAAGAAGAGATTCCACAAGCCATAAAAAGTCTGAACATCATCCAGTTGTCCTAATTGGAAACTAAAATAAAGCAGAATATTCTGTATATCACCCAAGACTAATTTATACAGTGCTTCACTGATCTGTTGTAAGCACTTTATCCTGTTAAGGGTTGCACTAAATCCAGACCTACAATGAAGTCACATAGTTATTCACACCAAGGGATAATTTAGTGAAGCCAGTCCAACCACCGGTATGGTTTTGAAGACTGGGAGGAAACCACTGAGACCCAGATAAAACCCGCACTGACACATGGAGAGCATGTGAAACTTCACACAGACACACAGGCCTTTATTTATGCCTTGCTTGGATAACCTGGTCATATGTACTGTACAATTTCTCAAATGTATATAAAGAGGTGACATTTTTGTTTATGCAACAAATTATGTTTTAGGTCCGCTGGGGTGGGAAGGGCTCCACTGAAGAGGGCGCCAAGCTGGAGAAACCCAAAAACGCAGTGGTGAAAATGCCTGAGCAGGAGTTTGAACCCTTTGAACCCAAGCCTAAAAAACACGGAAACAAGAACGCTCCTCAGAACAGGAAGTGGTACTCCCCAATTAGGGTAAGTAAGGGTAACTGCTATTTACTTTATACACTTTAGATCAGCTTTTCAAGACTTGGAATTTTACGTTGCTCTATAAAATAAAATAAAATTAACATGTTGTAATGCTTTCTTTACTTAGGAATTACTTAAACATATAAGTCTCCTTTATATGCGTTTTATTATAGATATGACCTGTAATATTAAATATTGATAATGTTTTATGCTGTTTGTGTCCAGGGAAAACTTGATGCACTTTGGGCTCTGTTTCGCCGCGGTTATGACCAAGTTTCACTTATGAGACCACAGCCTGGAGATCACGTGAGTACTCAAACCTGTCACCCAGAGAGACTGGACCAAGGCCCTTATTAATACAGTGGAACCTCAGATTGCGAGTAACGCGGTTTACGAGTGTTCCGCAAACCGAGCAAAGATTTTTAATAAATATTTAATCGGAAACCAAGCAAGTATTATTTTACGAGTGCCGAGTATCATGTATCACGCATCCGACTCTTATTTTGACACCGAGCGGCAAGTGATCACAACTGAGCCAATGATTTTTCTCTCTCTTGCGCTGCGGGAATTGTGGGTAATCGTCTTCCCTGCTGTGTCTTAGTGCTCGTCTCTTATTGGTATAATCAACATCTCCCTCTCTCTTCTGTGTGTGCGCGCGTAATTTGACACTGTGCCCCACACACACACCGACACACACACACACACTTTACTCATGTGTACTCGTGTGTGCGCGCGCGCATAATTTTACACTGACACACACACGCATACAAATACACGGTGCTCAAACGGAAACACTTATCTGTATGGATTTAGTTTTTACTTTTTTTTATAATGTTAATTGCAGGTTCATTTGTTTTACTTTTACTTTATATATTGTATTAATTATTTTTATGTATTTAGTGTTTTGGGCTGTAGAACGAATAATTAGAGTTTTCATTATTTCTTATGGAAAAAGTCTATTTGGTTTACGAGTGTTTTTAAAATACGAGCCCGCTTCCGAAACTAATTATGCTTGTAATCCAAGGTTCCACTGTACCTAAAACTCAGAGTTCTACATGATATATTGTCTTTAATTTTGTTCTTAAAGGGAACATAACATTCCCTCAATTTTATTATATTACAATCCTATATTACCCCTCACCCCTTCTTATACATCCATCATCTCCAAATACCAACAACCCAATAGGTGCCAAGATAGAGTAGGTACAGAAAAGAATCACTCCGCCATTTTAAAATGATCATATTTTGTTGCTTTGCAGCCTGAAATAAAGACAGACACAGTTTTTGTTTTATTCAGCTGTATTTTCTCAATGCAACTTTTAACATCCAAATGACAGATACAACATCAACATAATGTCAGGAAAAAAAAAAAACAGAATAACTGAATGGGGAAAGGATCACCCCTTCTAAAAATTACTTGTAAACTCAATCAGGTGAAGCTAAACACCTTCTCAATGGCACACAAAGCCATTTGACTTTCAATGTGATCAGCCTTGTGTAAAGCTGCTTTGTGACAATGTCAGTTGTTAAAAGCGCTATACAAATAAAATTGAATTGAATTGGTTGTTTTGATTAGCTCAGCATGTAAAGCTGGAATATTTCTCCGGGATAAAGTTGTGCACAAATAAGGAGATGGAAACAACAACAACAAAAAAATCTAAAACTTTATCACTGCCTAGGAGCTGAATGAAGTCTATTATTAAGAAGTGGAAGGTATTAGGTACAACAAAGTCCCTGGATCAGGGCATCGCTCCAAACTGGATGAAAGAGCCACGAGGAAACTTTTCAGAGAGGCTACCAAGAGGCCAACAGCAACTCTGAAGCAGTTGCAGGAATTTATGACAAAGAGTGGTCATTGTGTACAACAATATCACAAATTCTCCACAAATGTGTCTTGTATGGGAGGGTTGGAGGAAAGGCCACATGAAGTCATGACTGGGCTTTGTATAAACACAGGTGGTCAGATGGGACAAAAATGTAATTATTTGGTCATAACATCAAATGGTATGTCTGGTAGAAATCCAATACAGATCACCATCCAAATAACACCATTCCTAGAGTAAAGCATGGAAAGATTTGGAGTGTTTTAGGATAGAAATAAATGGATCGGACAAAATACCATCTTAATTTGTGAGCAAAATCTGCTGCCCTCTGCCAGGAAGTTGTCAATGGAAAAGAGGTTTACCTTCCAACATGGCAGTGACCCAAAGCACATAGCAAAACTGACCAGGCAGTGGTTGAAGGAGAAGAAGGTGAATGTCCTTACATGGCCTAGTCCGAGTCCAGACTAAAACCTCATTGAAAATCTGTGAAAGGACTTGAAGACTGCAGTCTACAAACGTTAAAAATCTATTTTAATTATATTTGAGCAGTTCTGCAAAGAAGATTGGGTAAACATTACAAAGTCTATATGTTCAAACCTTTGTGGGGAATTGAGAAGGTGTTTAGCTTCACTTGACTTTACTGAGTTTACAAGTCATTTTTAAGAGGGGGGGGGGGGTGATCCTTTTCCAAATCAGTGATTCTGTTTTTTATTTTTTATTTTATCAGTTAGTTATCACTTGAATGTTAAAAAGTTTGCAAAGAGTAAATACAGCTGGATTAAACAAAAACTGTGTCTGTGTTCATTTCAGCCTGCAACGCAACAAAATGTGATTATTTTAAAGAGGGACAATTCTTTTCTATACCCACCGTACGTCATAGACAATGTCTGGCACCTGCTTCAAATCCCAGACCATAAAGGAGTAATCAAGCGGTGATGTAGACCAGTTCCAGACATTTAGTCTGCATTTTCAAAAGGCCTGGCCCTCATTCCTTATTTGCCTCAAACACATGGTTTGACTTTGGACCACTGACCTTTTCTGATAAGTTTCAGATTTGACCTTGTAATGAATAAAGACACATTCCTGTTTTTTTTTTTTTTTTTTTTTGCATTTTCAGACTTTTAACACAGTTTCTAACAGGACCCCTAATTAAAAACATGTATTATTTGCGGAAACTATGCCGTAACCACTGCAGCCGGAATTGCCTTGTTGCAAATGTCCTTCAAAAATCCCTGGAAAGTATTAGTGCTTACAGTGAAATTACTAGCATGAATAATGAGTCAGATTAACAGTAACCGACTATTGTCAAAATGACTTTAAGTTTTAACAAAGTTTGATTCAGAGCTCAATTCTGAAAGACGAGCTTCTACCATGTCCATGGAATGGCATCGCTCTCCGCACCGCTCAGTGAGCAGTCTATGACGAGAAGCCAAAAGAATGCACAGACCTAGTTTTCTGCTGTCCCAAGCATGGAAAACAAGTGGAACTGGCATCATTTCCTGTATCAGGTTACTCTCAGAGAGTACGTAACCCCAGAGGACAAGTTCCTGTACTGCATCTTTTTCTTGAGCATTTTGCCGTGTCCCTTAAAACCTTTTCTTTTTTCTTTTTTCCAAGCCTTTGAGGGAGGAATCATTTATTGCATATGGGACTGGAGAGATGAATGCCCTCCACCCTCTGTTTTTTTTTTTATTTTTTTTTTTACAGCATTTACAGCATACATACATTTGTGTTGCCATAGACGTCATCATAGTAACATTCACAAAGGCATTCCACATAGGGAATAAATGTTCCCATTTCCATATCATAAAAAGCCAGATGCCATTTTACTGATCCATGCGTCTGTTAATAAATAAAGTACAATGTGCATGTAAGAAAACGACAGTAATCGTGAAATAATGAAGCTCCTTTTCCTGCAGATGATATTGTAGTTTATATTCTCAGAACAAAAGGGCGCTAAGTTGTACCTTTCCTAGCTATTGGGGTGGTGCCCTCAAGCGTACCCTGTTTGTACTTACAGTATGTATCCTTAACCCAGAAAGGTGAATGGAATGTACAGTACCTTACATGGTTGAACCACATACTTAAAAAAAAACATTTCCAGGTGAAACATGACAAACCAAAGTGACAAAGAAAAGTTCAGCTTAGTACTATTTTTTTCTGAACGTCTATTCTAGAAAGAATAGGCCACAGCAGTGTGTGTGTGTGTGTGTGTGTGTGTGTGTGTGTGTGTGTTAGCCCTGTAGCATGTCATTAACTTTCACCAGCCTGTTTTTCTCATCTGCACTCTTTGGCCCAGCTGTCTGCTGCATCTGCACAGGGTCTCAGTTATGCACCATGATCAGTTTCACGAGCTTTCAGTTGTTTCTGATGTAAAAAAAAAAAAAAAAAAAAGTGGGTGGAGCTTCATATCCTTAATTAGAGGCTTCATGTTACACACACACACACACACACACACATCCATACACAGATACTCTAACAGACCGGCAGAGAATTAAGAGATGAGGTCATATTCAGTTCTGTCTTCACACAACAGCCACTTGAAACACATAGCGCTTCATCATACGGCTAAGGACAAACCGCTTTATGCGTCTGTATCTAATTGTAGGCATGTCAGGAGGTCACTTTCATGCTGACATTTTTGTTTTTGTGCCAAACCACACCTCGAAAACACCTCGACTCAGAACAGTTCGGCATTACAGAAGTAGATTTATTTTTAGATTCCTGATACGTCAGTCAATGATGACAATGAGAAGGAAAAATTAAGAAAAGAAAGGAACCATTCTTACGAGGGAACATATAACAGTAACACCACATACTGAAGCCCAGTCGCCACTTTACCGGTTTTTGCTACAAATCACTATGGGTTTAAAAACATGCCATGTTTTTAAAGAGCCGCCATGGCTCTGCCACAATCTGACATCAGAGAAAAGGTGAAATACACTGGCGCAACATAATGGAAAAGCAGATGATTTGGTAAAATCGTTCCACAGATAACGGTGAGTATTTAAAATTAGCCCCTACAGATCCCGACAGAGAGACCTGCGATATCTTGACTAGCCAAGGCTGAAGACAGTTAATGAATTCCTGGAATTAATTCTTGTCAAAAAATCGTGAAAGTGATAACTGGGCATGAAAATATAAATCATAAACTATACAGAAGCAGAGCAAGTAGCACATTAGTAGCTTATTTTAAAGTAGATTGTTATTAAATCCGGAACATAACTGATCATAACGTCGCTTTTACTCGACAGTTGGATTTGACTTATGGTGCAGGTTAAACTTCAGGCAGAGATCCACGTGCTGCATTAAATTCTGTCCAGCAGTCGATTTAAGACACGCCCACAATTTGACGCATGCACCGTTAAAACTTGAGGTTTATACTGTAAACTGCTCATAACTTCACTTTTACTCTACATTTTGATTTCATTTATGGTGCAGGTTAAACTTTAGGGAAATACAGAAGGATTGGAAAAGTTTGATTGAATTCTGTCCAGACAGTTTTGTGTGATGCTGTGACAAAATCTGTCTGGACAGACATACAGACATACAGAAAAGACTGGTTTCTGGTCCTCCAGTGTATGAAACTTAAAGATTATCACTGAAAGAGCGAGTTCTGACGAATTTACAGACAAAATCTTTCTTTTATTTATATAGATAAGTAGCTTTTTAATCTATGTTCTACTAAAATTATTTGGTTATGGGGGATTTTAACATCATCACCCTTATTTTACAAGTTATACTGAAAAACAGATAAATAGAACAGCAGCTGCAGCCAGATTAGTAAATGTAGATCACTAATAGCGTGACTCTTGGAACATGACCGCATAGAGAGCGCAGAGATAGAGAGAGAGTGTTATGTCACTATTTAACCTCTTTATTCTGCCTCTCTCTCTCCCTCAGGGACGATGCATCAACTTCACCAGGGTGAAAGAGGAGGCAGCGAAGGCCCCACCCCGTGCTCAAACCCCACCCCCACCTCCTCCTGACTACTGCCAGGCCCCACCTCCTGTAAGTCCACTTCCGCAGTGTCCACCCCCGAAAGCACCCAACGCAGTCCCGGGTCCGCCTCCTTCCCGAGCTCCGCCCACCGCCCCGTGTCCGCCTCCTTCCCGACCCCCTCCCAAACCCTGAGATCCAACATTAAGAGCATCAGTTTGATTTTTTCCAGCTAAAATATGCTCCTCTCACCAAAGAATAATACACACGAAAATATTTATCAGCGTCAGATAGCCTATAGTATGTGCTTTGTTGCTGGACAGCAAAAAATAAATAAATATTGTAACAATATCAACAAATGCAATAAAGGAAAGATGCTAATATCAACTACTGAATATACCACAAGTGACAGAGACAGTTAAGGGTGCATTTTTTTTTTGCCTCTTAGAAAAGGTTGAAAAAAAATAATGCCCTCATTTTAATCGCCTTTTAGCTCGAAAAGAGTTAAAATAATAATAATAATAATAAGTAAACAGTACAATCATTCAGGTTCTCGCGCTGTCAGCCGTGAGTCTGTCTTTGATCACACCTTCTCTGGTGAAAAGATAAATGTAATGATGGGATATGGTGAAGAATGAGAATAGCACATTGTGCTTTTTAAAAAAAAATAATAAAAATTTAAATCATTCATTTAATGCATATTCTCTCAGGTTATCCTTTCGATCAAAAGAAGAACATGTATCGCAAGTTATGATCATGCAAGAATAAATGCAAGTTGCACAGATGTCATGTGAGTTTAAAGTTTTGTCCAAAGGTTTGTCAGGCTGATGCTTTTGGTACATGGCGCAGTCGTAGACGCTGCGCAGGTTTGTTGCCTGCAGTCGAGGCGTTGTTGAGGAACTGTACGTGTCGAAATGGAGTCTATAAATGGTCCAGATATAGCTTTGTTGCATAAGGTGTGTGTGTGTTCTTTGCTTTTTTTTTTTTTTTTTTTTTTTTTTTTTGATTGTAAAATTCTCATAATGTTTTCAGCCAGGTCAATATTTCACATCATATTTCTATGTATCATGTTCCCACAACTGTACTGTATTTTTACAAATGCATCCCTTGTGTCCTTTTGTAACACCATTGAACACATCATGACTGCAGGGCAGTTGACGGTTTCTAATTTATTATTCCCCCGCAAGCAAGAGTGAGTTACTTGAATACGACAAGGTGTCCGATGTAATAAAAAACAGGACACTGTGCATGTGATGATCCCCCCCCAAAAAAACAAAAAAAAAATCACTTTCTATGCTCCTCTCCTACTTTTTTCTTTTTTTTTTTATATAAAGTTTTTTTGTAATTCCTCCAGATGTGTTTAATTAAATCCGTTAAAGTGCCCGTTTCTTTTTTGTTTTAAGATGCACTTTTACATGTAAATTTGTTTGATGAATT
This sequence comes from Clarias macrocephalus, assembly GCA_011419295.1. NCBI lineage: Eukaryota > Metazoa > Chordata > Actinopteri > Siluriformes > Clariidae > Clarias > Clarias macrocephalus. The sequence continues at coordinate 23,448 of JAAGKR010004514.1, read as the reverse complement.
AATGAATTAAACAAGCAATGTGTTTTTAATGATGCAATTAGAAACCTTTCCCTTATTAACTCCAAACCACACTTGCTTTTTATTGGCCTTCTGTTTGACCAGTATTTGAGAGTATCAGACGTACTATGTCCTACAGGAATCGTAATATTGTCTTCCTACTTCGTATTGCCTATTAACAGCGATATTGATGCATCTAGTGAAAGGCGCATAAACCGTTGTTTTCTTTTTATACACTATCAATAAAGGTCATTTTCCAAGCTTTTATTGTATAGTCATCATTTACGGTGTGCGCTGGAGTTTGATAGACTGTCTTTAATGCTCTTCTTCTTCTTTTCACTACAAAAAATGATTCTAAAACACACACACATTTATAAATATATATATCTAGATGTTATACAAATTTATACGAAAATGTTATATGAATTTAGACACAAATTAATTTTTTTAAATATATATTACATTTTTTATATTTAAAATTATATAATATTTTAAGTTCAATTTCCAAATTTTTATTTATCATATTATTAAATATTTTATTTACAAATTGAACGTGTTTCCTAAATGTTTAAGCATGTTTCTATTAATTACAGGAATCTTTATTCATTTATAATAAATATCTTCAGTTTTTTTTTCACATAGTCCACCTAATAAAAACAAGCTTTATTATTTAAGCATTTTCATATTCAATAATTTAGTAAGAATATTTCACCTCTGTCAGTGATTTAATCTGTTATTAAATTGTTATAACTAATGCATTACTTACCAAAGCACTGTTCTGACTGCTTAAAAACACAAAATATGATAATAATAATAATAAAATAATAATAATAATATTACATCCTGCACAGAAACATGTTGCTTCCATCATGAATCTTAAATGTAAGGATTCACAAACATCAGGCTTTATTTATTAAGCTGAGTATGATCACAGTTATGCATAAATCATTCATATTAACCTTAGGACATGATAGATATTCAAAAATATCTATGTATATATGTATTGTTGATGTACAGTATACTGTATGTAATCGAGATCCTGAGTGTGTGTGTGCGTAGTCATTATACATCCATCTAGGAACCGCTGTAGTCCAACCAGGGACCATGGAGGCCAATAGTGACCGTTCTATTTATTCCCATTTACAATAATGTTAGGACGTCCGGTCCACATTCACACACTACGGGCAATTTTGAGACGCTAGTTAGCTTAATCTGCATGTCTTTGCACTGTGGGGGGATACAGGAGTACCCGAAAGAAACTCGGCAAGCACGCGGAGAACATGCGGAGACTCCAAACCTGAACCCTGGAGGTGCAAGGAGACAGGTGATGATGAAAAAATGAAGAAGGAAAGCCTGTGTGTCAGGGCAACCAAACATGACAATAGAGCTCAAACCAGAGACCAAGGAGGTGACCTCCATTACGGTGCCCAAGTGGTCGGCAGCTCCCAGAAAGCCAGTTGTGATGGTTGCCAAAACCTCGGCTCCTGCATTAGCCCACCCAGCTCCTCTGAGGAGCTCCACCCAGAGGGTATAAAGAAGGACTCAGGAGTTCAGGCGGCCATTTCGCTCCAGCCTCGGACTCGGTGAAGCAGACACTGGCTGCAAATTTGGGTTGTAGAATCATCAACATCACTATGTCAGGAATTTTGCTGAAATTCCAAACGACAAACTTTCACTATTTTACCTACAGAGTACTTATGGCACCTATAAAGAGATGTCAAAGTTGTCTCTCAAACCCCCTAAAGTTTGTCAAGACTTGCTGCATCTTTTTTGGTCATGGATCATATGAAGCACAAATATGAAGCTCTATTTGAAATGTAGTCACCCAGAAAAGTTACCTTGTGCTGCTCTTTTTTAGAGAATCAAGGCCACATGTGATGTTTATAGGTGTTTTTTGCAGGGACGCAGTGGGTCTTAACAAAATAGTCTCAACTCTTGACGAATCCTGAGTTGAAGTCATGAAGGTTTGTGATTAAATATAATGAAATCGAAGGAATATGAAGTTCAGAGCAAATGCTATGATCCACTTACTAATAACTTGTGCTGCTACAACGTTATTTAAGTCAATGACTACATTAACAATATTTGAGCATGCACAGGACGTACTCCTTCAGGATTGACTGGTAGCGGGCCAAATTCATGGTTCCATCAATTATTGTAAGGTGGTCCAGATCCTGAAGGTACAAAGCCCCAGACCATCACACAACCAGTGCCATATTTGACTGTTGGTATGATGTTCTTTTTATAAAATGCTTTGATAGTTTTACAACAGACACAATCCTTCCAAAAAGTTTAACTTTTGTCTCATCACTCCACAGAATATTTGCCCAAAAGTCATGATAATCGTGACGATGATGATGATAATCAAAATGTTTTTTGCCAAATATGAGCTGAGCCTTTCTGTTCTTTTTATGCTGAGCAGTTGCCTCCAGCTTTGGACTCTCCCATGGATGCCATTTTTGCCCCCAGTCTCGTTCTTATTGTTGAAACATTAACACTGACCCTAACTGTGGCGAGTGAGACCCGCAGCTCTTTAGATGTTGTTCTGGGTTCTTTTATGAGCCCCTGGATGAGTCGTCGTTCTGCTCTTGGAGTCATTTTGGTAGACCGGCTACTTCTGGGAAGGTTCACCACTGTTCCAAGTTTTCTCCATTTGTGTATAATGGCTCTCACTGGAGTCCAAAAGCCTTAGAAATGGCTTGTAACACTTTCCAGACTGATAAATGTCTATTACTTTGTTTCTCATCTGTCCTTTAATTTCTTTTGATTGCAGGATGATTGTTGCTGTTTGAGATCCCTTGACTTTGACCGAGGTTCTGTTTTAGTGATTTCTTGATTCAGCAGATCTGGCAGTAATCAGGCCTAGGTGTAGCAAGTGAAATTTAAACCTGCTTCCAAAAACCGTGATTAATTTCAGTTTATTCATGATTTTGCGAGGGAAAATTACTTTTTACATTATTAATTTAATCCTCATTTAAAAGCTGCATTTTTAAATAACTCAGGTTAACTTTGTATTATATTAACCCATATTATATTGTGTTATATTAAGTTATATTTTAAAAAAATTAAATCAAGTTATATTTGTTGATCTCAATCATTTAAGTATGCCACTAACCAAAAAAAAAAGTCAGGAAGGGAGCAAATACTTTTTTACAGCATTGTTACACATAGTTTCACAGCTGTTACTGAAGAAACACATATATACTGTAAGAACAAGCACAATAATGTTATATACAATCTATATATCCAGTTTGATTTGAGAGTCTTTATTAAGTACTCAAGAGGGAATGTGCAGTGGCTGAGAAGTGCAACAAAATAACAAATCCAAAAACAAAATTCATGCAAAAACAAAATAAGAACGACCAAAATAAAATAACAAATCCAAAAACAAAATTAGTGCAAAAACTAAATAACAAAACCTAAAACAAAATAAATTATAAAGCAAAATGAATGCAAAAACAAATTAACAAATCCTACAACAAAATTAATGCAAAAACAAAATGACAAATCCAAAAATAAAATAACAAATCCAAAAACAAAATAACAAAAACAAAATAAAACTTAAAATAAAATAAATCCAAAAACAAAATAACAAATTATAAAACAGAATTAATGCAAAAACAAAATAACAAAACCTAAAACAAAATAAATCCAAAAACAAAATAACAAATTATAAAACAAAATTAATGCAAAAACAAAATAACAAATCCAAAAACAAAATTAATGCAAAAACAAAATAACAAAACCTAAAACAAAATAAATCCAAAAACAAAATAACAAATTATAAAACAAAATTAATGCAAAAACAAAATAACAAATCCAAAAACAAAATTAATGCAAAAACAAAATAACAAAACCTAAAACAAAATAAATCCAAAAACAAAATAACAAATTATAAAACAAAATTAATGCAAAAACAAAATAACAAATCCAAAAACAAAATTAATGCAAAAACAAAATAACAAAACCTAAAACAAAATAAATCCAAAAACAAAATAACAAATTATAAAACAAAATTAATGCAAAAACAAAATAACAAATCCAAAAACAAAATTAATGCAAAAACAAAATAACAAAACCTAAAACAAAATAAATCCAAAAACAAAATAACAAATTATAAAACAAAATTAATGCAAAAACAAAATAACAAATCCAAAAACAAAATTAATGCAAAAACAAAATAACAAAACCTAAAACAAAATAAATCCAAAAACAAAATAACAAATTATAAAACAAAATTAATGCAAAAACAAAATAACAAATCCAAAAACAAAATTAATGCAAAAACAAAATAACAAAACCTAAAACAAAATAAATCCAAAAACAAAATAACAAATTATAAAACAAAATTAATGCAAAAACAAAATAACAAATCCAAAAACAAAATTAATGCAAAAACAAAATAACAAAACCTAAAACAAAATAAATCCAAAAACAAAATAACAAATTATAAAACAAAATTAATGCAAAAACAAAATAACAAATCCAAAAACAAAATTAATGCAAAAACAAAATAACAAAACCTAAAACAAAATAAATCCAAAAACAAAATAACAAATTATAAAACAAAATTAATGCAAAAACAAAATAACAAATCCAAAAACATAATAACAAATAAAATAACAAAACCTAAAACAAAATAAATCCAAAAACAAAATAACAAATGATAAAGCAAAATGAATGCAAAAACAAAATAACAAATCCAAAAACCAAATTAATGCAAAAACAAAATAACAAATCCCAAAATAAAATAACAAATCCAAAAAGAAAATAACAAATAAAATAACAAAACCGAAAACAAAATAAATCCAAAACCAAAATGACAAAACCGAAAACAAAATAAAACCGAAAACAAAATAAAACCGAAAACAAAATAACAAAGTCAAGTTTTTGCCCTTGAGGGAATTGTGTCTCTTTTTGGACCGAATAAAATATGGATGTTAAAGCACTTTACCTCGACCAGTGTGAGACCGAGACATGATAATGTACGTGATGTCTTGGTTTTGTTTCTCCTCACCAAATACCATCAACTCCCCCGCTGTCATTTTCTTTGTAACTCGCCAAACACAACCTTCACGTTTAGAAAGGATGAAATTTTAAGTGACAAAGCTTGTATGTGGCCACAACATTACCAAATTAGAGACCCAACTGTGTTTCTGACAATAAGACCATGATTTGAAACTTCAAATAAGCCCATGATTTTGAAACTTTCCAAAATATCCCTTATGTTTCAGATCACAGCCGTTTTAGTTCCTTCCTCCTCTGCTGTGGCGGCGCAAATAACCAGGGCTGTAAATTCCCCTATTCTTTGTTTATGCGCTGCCCAAGACCATGTCCATGGGAAGTCGACGATATTTCTTTCGTCTCTGTAAAAAACCCCAAGCCGTATGGAATGTGCTGATAGCTCGGGTTTTTCAGGCCGCTCTCACGTCTGAACTTCTCTGACCGAGTCATCTGTCCCCCATTCCCGCTTTCCCCTACTGTTTGGATGCCCTTGTCTCCAAGGTGACGTGCAAAAACACAGATGGTTCTCGAACATAGACAAAGCATCGCGAGGACATGAAGAACAGGGGACGAGTCGAAGCTGGAGGGAGGCGGGGGGGGGGGGGGTTAGAGGTAGAGGCGTCTCACAATGCTGGATGCTTCATCCTATGGGAAGAGGCGCGGAGATTATATCGCTTATGTTTGTGTGGCCCATACTGTCCAAAAAAAAAAGTACTTTTCTGAAGCACTTGTAGGTTGTTCTTATGAATATTTATCCGTATCCGAAAAATTCCTTGTCATACGTCAGTGTCGAGGATCTTAATCTAGAATTCCAAGGATGTGAGTTTTCTGCTGCATACTTCAGAACAGGTAGCTTTCAGTACAGTTCACCTACTTCTAACACCAAAGCATAGAGTAATCCTTTTTGCTTAGATGTGTGTGTGTGTGTGTGTGTGTGTGTGTGTGTGTGTGTGTGTGTGTGTGTGGTGCAGATATTTCTCAAAACATATTTGCTCAGTGCTCTAACAGCTTTAACTCGGTCTCGGTGCAAACGTGGCAACTGCCTCTTTCCCCCTCCTCTAACAACTCGTCCTCCCCTTTCCACCCCCAACCCTCCTTCCTCTTGTCTTCTCCCACTCCCTCTCTCGTGCCAGACCGCCTGGGCCTTGTGGGTAATGTGTGTGGCAAAACTGGAAGAGAATACGCTGACAGGCGAGTTGTTGCAGATTCTAGATGTGTCTTTCCCAGGTTCACATTTAAGGCTGCCCTTAGTTTAGTTTAGGAAACTGCCAAGGGGCAATCTGATCTCAGATCTCATCTCAGAGACATGACTTTGATTTAAAGATGAATCATCTGAACAGATGAAGTGATTTATACAGGGGTTACATTCGCAGTGTTAATTAGACCTGTCAACAAAAGCGTCTCCGACTCGGGCTGTGGTCAAGACTTTTCACTCGCTGTTTTCTAAGAGAAGATAATTCAAGCTGCTGAAAGACAAATATCTTTTTCTTTTTTTTTTTTTTTCTTTTTTCTTTTTAGAGGTGTGAGTTGGATAAACAGTGCTGCTCAAGCTCTTGTCTGAAAAGATCTGGAGATTAAACTGAAAGTAAGCTGAAATGTTAAACAAACAGTATTTAATAGAACGATTCAGCAGCTTCGATTCGAGTGGGAGGCGAGAGAATGTCGAGAGGGAACATGGAAATGTTTGTAATGTAGAACAGATGATGGTCATTGCAGTTGAACCACAAAGGAAGTTGCAGTCAAACCCTGTTGTGCGCCATACCTTAAAAAAAATAAAAATAAAAATAAAAAGACGGGTGGATAAAGGAGACTATGGCTTCCAGTAGGAGGTGTCTTTGTGATGGAAAAGTAAAAGGAACCTGGATGCTTATTATGATCTGGGATAATAAATGCATCATTAAATCTCTCTCATGCGTTTTGTCTATTTGTTGTTTGGGGAAATTTCACATAAACACGCATAAAGATGAGTAAGAAGAAAAGCGTTGCACTAATGAGATATCTCTGCCAAGGCGTCTGTGCATGAACCAGAGACGTCCTTTCTCCAGATTCATTTCATTTGACACGTCGTTATCAGAAGCCATCCCAGACAGCAGCGAGGTCTTATTATTATTTTTCTTACAGCTTCTGCTGAGCTTCGAGAGGGAGGAGCGTGAGAGGGAGTGGGATGCCGAGCAGATCCTTAGCCATCTTGAAAAGATCCTCAGAAAGTTTTCTCACTACGTTTTTCCCACAATATGTTCACTGTGCTCGGCACTGCGGAAAGACTGATCTGGTGGATAACGTACTGTATGAGAGTGATGAAAAAAACGAAAGGCAATAAATTCAGAGGGTTCAGCTCAGGACATTTCCACACTTACAGTATCAGACCGTGTTAGGAGCAATTAGAACAATTAAAGCATATAAAATTTGCAAGTAATCATGAAAAATTGATAAGAAAGTTAGATTAGATCAAAAAAAAAAAAAAAAAAAAAAAAAGCATTACAATCTTGGACGGAGTAAATAAGGCTTCCACCGGTTGGTAGAAATTTTCTGCTTATGTTTGCAGAATGTTAATTGATGTTTACAACAAGCACACACAGGCAGTTATCCAGCGCCGCTTGCCAGAGATTGCAGGGTGCACGAGCACAAAACGGTTAATGTCCCAAACCGCGCCAGTATACACAGAGGAAATGTCCGTTTTGGCCCATTAAAAAAAAAAATAAACAAACATGTTCTTTTATCTACAGTAATTTCACTATACAGTAGATTTATTGCTCGTGCTTGATATCTGGTTGGAGGGGGGGAAAATATATATATATATAGTATATCACTCATGTTCATGTTTCAGTGAGACATGTCAGAGGTTTGGACAAAAGCACGTCGTTTAACCTGCGAGGCTCCGAGCATACAGTGCTTGTTCTTACTCATCAACAGCTGTGACCTCAAAACCCATTTCAAGCGCCTGCTTTTACCGTAAATCCCCTCAGACAGAAAGATGACTGCCACATGAAGTAATAGGAATGGAGGACCTGGTGCACTTTTATAGCCTGGTTCTTACAGTCGAGCGAAAAGAAACGAAACAGACATGTCGGCCTCGGCAGCGCCAAGAAATGCCGAGGTTTTTCAGGAGCATGGGTGGAGAAGACGGTCAGAATTTCCAGAGAGGAAACTGAGCGATTCAGTCGGCGGGCGCAGAGGTTTTTATGAGCTGCTTTACTCTGCCACTGATTTGTTCATCTCTGCTTACTGTGACAAACACGTTTGTTTTATTATATACATATATATATATATATATATATATATATATATATATATATATATAACTGCTGATATTAAAGTTCCGAGTGTAATGAGGAGCAGGAATTACTCGAAGACATTGCACGGCGTCTCATTTACTCCGAGATATTCCTCTCTCTTTCCACTGAGCTGCTGGGCACAGGCAGGAACGAGCACACTTAGCTCCTTGTTAGAGTATATCAATAGATGCTTTTTCCCCTCAGACCTCCAGCTCGCGGGTGTTTGCTCAGAGTGTGGGAGCTGCGCGGAGGCCAGTACATGTGCTACTAATGCCCATTTCTCTTACCAGCCTTTCTCGTACCGATTTTTCAGTCAAGGTTTTCTCTCAGCCATGATGCTACTCCTCACTTTTTGCCCTCTCCTGGCTCGGGCCGGACTGCCTAGTCAAGCAGATTCTAACCTCAGGCCTCATTCCTCTTACCCGAAGCTGAACCACACTGGCCCAGAAGAGGGCAAGTCTGCATTGTGCAGTGATGTTGGTTAAGTGATATTTAGTTTGGGACAGAACCACAGCCTGCCATCGCCGTACAGCAGCAGCGTCCAGCAGTTTGGAATAGTTTGGAATTTTATACATGATTCCATGACCAGGAGTATAGCTGCAAATAATAATAATAATAATAATAATAATAATAATAATAATAATAAGTCAATTATTTTATAAATTAATTAATAATAGGCAATAATTTTATCAGTTAATTCACTGATTGCTCTACTCAATTATTCATGACATAATTACTAAAATTTTCTAAGTAACAGTTTTTTAATTTTTTGTTCCCCCCCCCCCAAAAAAAAAAATTTTCCTTAGTGTCAGAGAGAGGGTGGGGTTGACCACAGCAAGAGTTTTTGTCACCAAATTGTTTTGGCAGTGTAAATTTGGCAACGTTGTAGAACATAATGTATTTTAATAATAATAGTTATTATTTTTAGTAGTAGTAGTAGTCGTATTAATTATAATAAAATTATTATTTATTAGTTAAATCATTCATTCTTCCATTGTTCTCTATACCGCTGACATCTTGACAGAATGATTTCAAAAGGCTGACAGGCGGTGCATCCAAGATGGGCGCTCCACTTTCCAAGCACATTTTCCCCTAATACTTCATCTATTTTTTTATCATGTTCTACATACTGTATCTATCAGGTCATTTATACAAATATGGGGAAACTGGTTGCACCAAATTGTGTTTTAAACCACTCTTAAACTGAAATAAAGGTGAAATAAGCACATTAGAAGTCATAACCTGTGTCTTATAATCTGTGACTTGGAATAAATTCTTATCCCTGAAATTTTTCATGATTTCAACACCAGCTATGGAAAGAAAATATGTTTTTTTCGGGACTGACAAGGTCACGGTATCTTTTTGTCCATTTGCTGTTTTTACCATATCATCCTTAGACCTCGGGTATAACGGGCATAAATTAATGATCTATGTTTGAAAATATTATTTATTGGAAATTACTTTTTTTTGAATAGGCGGCACACTGGTGTAATGGTTAGCATTGTTGTCTTGCACCTCCGGGGTCCGGGTTCGATTCCTGTCCCGGTGTGCATGGAGTTTGTATGTTCTCCCCATCCTTGGTGGGTTTCCTCCGGGTACTCCGGTTTCCTCCCACAGTCCAAAGACCTGTAGATTAGGCTACTTGGCGTTCACAAATTGCTTGTAGTGTGTGTGTGTGTGTGTGTGTGTGTGTGCACTGCAGTGGATTGGCACCCTGTCCATGGTGTACTCTACAGTATAGACAATGAGCGAGTGAGTGAGTGAGTGAGTGAGTGAGAATAAATGAATGATCTCATCTCAGGATAGCTCAGCGATCTAAAATATAGTTAACACAGTTGAGGGATAATTTCTTGTCCTCAATTTCCGGTCTGAAGAGGTTAAGACATAAAGTATACGGCCACAAATCACGCTCAATGAAAACATGAATTATCACGGGCAAACCTGAAGGAGCCGAGACACCCATCCTACTAAACGCCTTTGAGATGAACTGGAGCAGGTGTCCTTGCCCGACATCAGTGCTTAGCCTCTCTAATGCTCCAGTGTTGCTGAATGGGTTTTTTCCTAACACTCATGTTCCAAAATCTAGAGAAAGTCTGCTCAGAAGTGTGAAGCGGGACCAAGTCTGGTCTGGTCTGGCATGCTCAAACAATATATATGGGTTTGACAATCAGGTGTCCACACATGTCTGGCTAGACCTAGTGTATTTAAAAATCAGCTGAAAGAACATTTTACTGAGGGATTGTTTGGGTTTAGTGACCCAGGAACAGAAGGAATTCCTTGTGTCATTGTGTCATAGTCTGCCAAGAACTCGTCCTTCACGTCGATGGTCATGAAACTTGGGTGTATGGTTACGGGTCTTTCCAGTGGAAGAGCCCATCATCTCCATGACCGCAGGTATGAGGCAGGTCCACAGCTCGACCGAAGGTCAGACTGTCGATAACGAATTCGACTGCCAGGTTTTAGGGCGTCTGAGGAAGGACGCATGGCAAAAGCAACCGGATCTGTTGTGCATGAATCTGAAACCTTTTGACACCACCTCGTACCCTGCCAACTTAAGACTTTCTGTGAATGCAGTACATGTTGAGCAGAAGAAAAAAAATCTGTATGCAGGCCTGCAGTTGCTTTGTAAAATAAATTAAATGAAGGAATTGAGTACAAAAGTCTTGAACTTCTTATACAATTCTTCTAATACAGTTTACAGCATCACTTGCTACCACTGACTGTCACAAAACAAACAAAAAAACTCTTCTGCGCTTATTGAAAACAAAGTCATTTGATAGGATTATTTCATAATCTACTTTTAAATATGGACTTTAAATAATATTAGCAGGAAATTGCTTTCTCTGCAATGGATCTACAAAGACAGCATGTACATTTATAACCAAGAAAAAAAATGCACTATGTTTATATTAACAGTCCATAACTATGTTACATACATACTATAGTATGTATAGTTACATACTATAGTATGTAACTATATTATGTTTCATTAACAAGTCAATAGACAATTTTCCTGTTTTAATTTGCCCACACTGCCATCTGGTGGTCAGTTTTTTTAATGTTATTTATATAATTATTTAGTGTCTACACTGCCCCCTGGTGGCCACTGATGAAATTTGTTGCATTTTCAACACCATCTGGTGGTTATTTTCAAATAGTTGATTTTTTTTTTTTTTCTTTTCCTGAGACTGAAAGCAGCTAGAAAGCTTGTGTGTTGCATTATACAGGGAAAATTTCTCAAGGGTGGCCTGGTGTACCGTAAAAAAAAGAATAAAAAACCAAGAGCATTGCTTAATCACAAATTGTTTCCCAACACCGGATCATTCCTTAGAATTTATATCTTCTTGTTTGTCTAAAACATTCCTTAGTAAGCAGGTCACGCAGAGCTTCATTGTTAATTGTGTTTATCTTTCTAGCGACATGATCTCAAAGCCATGGAGGAGATCCGTGATGTGTGGATTAGACTCTGTCTATGGGTGTGTGTGAGTTGAAGAGGTGCGAGTTGAGGCAAACTGGGAGCAGAGCACAACCTCGGAGAAGGAAGGCATCACATTTTGGCCTCTGTGAGTTGTAGAGTATAAATAATTTCCCGCTCAAGCTCTGAGACGGGGAAGGGCCGAGTGGAGCCAGCTTGGAAGAAAACTTTGTTGTCGTCTTGTCTGAAACTGCTCTCTGTATGGCTGTTAACTTAAATTGAACAGAGAGTTATTCATCACCTATAAAGCTTATCCTGTGTACAGGGCCTGGAGCCTATCCCAGGAGACTTTGGGCACGAGGCAGGGTACACCCCGGACAGGATGCCAATCTCAGGACACAGGACGTGTTTAGACTGTCTGTTAGACAGACCCCGAGTTGGGAATCGAACCCTCGACCCTGGTGGTGCGAGGCCACAGTGCCAACCATTATGACACAGAGCCACCCAAATAAGAGTTAAATCAATATAAATGAAATAAATTGAACGTGAATTCAAATACAGCAGAACGTTGGCGTTTTAATGTCATCGCCCGCCGTACAAATTTTTTGCATCAGCATACAAAGTATTTATGGGATACTAATGAACGAAGCGAACACCGGCTAAGTTGCACATACGCCCGGGAGCCATTCAAAACCTGTTCGCGTCAGTGGAAAGCCAAGCAAAGTGAATGCACATATATATAGTTTTTGTATTTTAGAAATGGTTTCAAAACAATCAACCCACGATAGCAACGATAGTTTTTGGGCCGGTTCGAACTAATGATCTGCATTTCCCTTATTTATTATGGGAAAATTCCTATCACAACACAACTTTCCGCCTTAAGAATTCGACTTCAGAGCAAAATTCATTTGTTTACAGATGATCCACAGCAATGAAATAATGAAAGTTTTGCTGCCAAAGTTTCAGTTTCAATTTCTTCTTAGTTTTTCAATTTCGCTTCATTTTTGTTATGAAATGTTTCATTTTCTTACGGTGAATTTTTTTGCTCCTTAGTTTTGCGATTCACTGCTGAATTTCTCGGGTTCAGTCACGATTTTTCCGTTTGGCCTTCAGGCCACCAGGTACAAATAACCCGGTCCGTGAAGACGTCGTTTGTCAAGGTTTGCGCCTCCATCCCAGTGAACACTTGTGAAGACCTCCGAGATCTGTTTTTCATCAACCATTCTGTCCACTTTGTGAAATGCCACTAGCAGCCCCGAGGCACGATGCTTCCACCACCATGTTGACCGCAGATACACTGTTTGTGGGGTTAAATCACCTCCTCCCTCCTTTACTCCTCCAAACTTTCCTTTAGAAGCCCTTTTTCTTTGTCCATGTGCACAGCTGTGAACTTTAATCAAGCTTGAAGACGTCTGGTTTAGTCCAGGAGCTTCTTTCCTGGATGGCAGCCTTTCAGCCCATGGCTTGGCCGTACCCGGTGACACTGGTGTCCCAGCAGCTTCCAGTTCATAGCAGACCTGTGCTTTGGTGGTTCCTGACCATTTGAACCAATTTCATCTCAGCTAAGGGTGATGGTTTGGGTCTTCTTCAAGACCTTGGCAAAGTGTCTCCACCTTCCAGTAACTTGTACTTACGTTCAATTGTTCAAATCAATTCTGAAATCCAAGGTTGTTTAGAAATGGCCATTAGAGACATTGCTGATGTATGTAACCCCACCGTCCTCAGATCTGTACACAGCTGACTGGTATTTTCCATTGTGTGTTGTGTTGGTCAATTATACAGTGATGTCAAATAACTGCCTTTTCTGTTGCACGGTGAAGTTACCAGCCGTAGCCAGTCATCATCACTGACAGGAAGTGGAAAGGCCTTGGGTTTGGAAAACTAAAAGGCTTTTCATGACTCTCACTTACTCTCGCTAATCTTCTATGCCGCTTTATGCCGTGTACAGGGTTGCGTTCCAGCCCAACCCCTCGGATGGAGTAGATGGGGTGCCAATCCATTGCAGGGCGCATACATATTCAAACACTATGGCCAATTTCTGGGAACGGAAATTAACCTAACCTACATGTCTTGGGACTGTGGGAGGAAACCAGAGTACCCGGAGGAAACCCACCAAGCAAACTCCAGACACGCAGACCCCGAGGCGGGAATCGAACCCAGACCCTGGATGGTTTTTTTTTCGTCATCAAATACACAACATCTGTTATGAAGAGGCAGCACAGTGACTTAGTGGTTAGCACTGTCGCCTTGCACCTCCACGGTCCGGGTTCGATTCCCGTCTCAGTGTGCATGGAGTTTGCATGTTCTCCCCGTGCCTGGTGGGTTTCCTCTGGGTACTCCGGTTTCCTCCCACATGCAGGTTGGGTTAATTGGCGTTCCTAAAAATTGGCCGTAGTGTGTATGTGCCATGTAATGGATTGGCAGGGTGTCAAGAGTGTCCAGGGTGTACCAGGTCTTGTGCCCCAAGTCTCCTGGGTTTTCTCCGGGTAGATTAGGCTAAACGGTGTTCCTAAATTGAGTGCGTGTGTGTGTGCGTGTATGTCCTGTGACGGATTGGCACCCTTTCCAAGGTACTCACGCCCTAAGTCACCTGGGATAGACTCCAGACGACGCTGTATACAGGATAAACGGTATAGACAAGACAAGTGAGTAAGAAAGTATTTGAAAGTAAATAAATAAAAGTTCCTAGTTTAATATTTTAGCAGTTACTAACTGGTACAATGATTACTGAATTAGTTTAAAACCTTTAAATGTGAGGTCACCTGGGGGTGTTGGAGGAAATGTCGCTTTACTGTTTCTTAGACGACACTAGATGGCAGTGAAATGTAACAGAAGAAAAGGAAACGCAAAGTTTTTCCTTCCCCAAGGTCACGTTTGAGCTGGAATGTATTAAGGTTCATAAGTATTGGGACAACAAACCAGTGTGTACAACTTTGTCTCTGCACACCACAACAAAAAAAAAAAAAAAGTGTAAGCTTTCGACTCTTGTGTCTAGGAATTACAAATTTAAATAAATAAAAATTAAAAAGTCCTTGAAATAAAAATTTAAGAGAATAAAAGGCTGTTGCATTTGATATTAAGGGTAGAATTTGCATTTGGGAGCTGTTGATGGGAAGACTGCAGTCCAAATAGGTGCTGATGAAGGTGAAGGAGGCCACCATTAGATTAGATTAGATTAGATTAGATTAGATTAGATTCGATTTGATTAGACTGTCATTGTGCAAAGTACATGTACAGAACCAATGAAATGCAGTCAGTATTACAGTAGTTATATTATACAGTCAGCTGAAAAACAAAAACAGGCTCATTAGGGAGGAAGCAAAACCATTCAAAAGAAGAAATGAACTGATGAACAACACCAAAAAGCCTTCGAGGCTAACCAAAGTGAATCAGTGCAGAACTCCATCCTGAGTGAAGAAACCCCGTGTCGACATCTACCCAAAGCCCAGGACGCTCTGGAGGAGGCACACAGTAGGCGCATCATCGTCAAAGTCTACGGTCACGAGACACTTAAATGTATGTAAATACAGAAGGTTTAGCTCAAAATGCAAACCAGTGATGCAAACTACAGGACGTCCAAGAACAAAAAGGCCAAATGAGACTTTACAATAAATAAATCTATAATAATAATAATTTTTTTAAAAAGCCCTGAGATCCACTTTTCTGCTCAGATTCAGTCAAACGCTGCAGGACTGACAGTACAGAGGGATAAATATACAAACCATAAAGCACAGTCAAGTCACCCGACCTCAACTCGACTGCACAGACTTTTCAGTTACCGAAGACCATCAACAAGTAGAAATGTTCAGGTCTGCTCCAGACTTACTGCCTGCAAAGATTTTGCATCCAAGGACCATTTTAATCGTTTACATTTTTATGATTTGCATGATCAGCCTGTGAAAACCCAGCGTCAGGATTTGGCCAGTAATGGAAACTTCAACTCACTTTTCAAAGTCGCTTTGGATAAAATGGAAATGGAAATGGTGGAACTGCGTTAAAAACACGTGCAATTCGCAAACCTCTCGAATTCAGGGTGAAAGTCTGCACTTGCAACACGTCTCGATTTCTTCACTTTAAATCCCTCCTGGTGTCGGTGTCTAGAAGCAAACTTCCAATAGGCGAGTCAACGCCCAAATACCTGAGCGTACAGCCGGGGCCAAAAGTTTTAAAGCATGACACAAATATTCATTTCCACAAAGTCTGCTGCTTCAGTGTTTTTTAGATCTTTTTGTCAGATGTTACTCTGGTATACGGAGGTATAATTACAAGCGTCGATGGCTGCGCTCACCTTTTCTTCTCTGGACGAGATGCCACAAAACAACTAGAAAGGGGATTGATCAGAGGAAAGACTTTACCCGAGTCCTCAGCAGTCCAATCCAATCAGTCTGTCCCTGATTTTTTTTTTAATTTATTTATTTATTTTTTTAAATGTATGAGGGCGAGCGCTACCATCAATCCTGTGTCGTGCCGACAGTAAAGCATCCTGAGACCATTCATGTGTGGGCTCACTCACAATTTTGCCCAAGAATGCCGCCATGAGTAAAGAAGAGCAACTTCTCCCAACCATCCAAGAACAGTTTGGTGATGAACAACGCCTTTTGATGGAGCTCCTCCACACCATAAGGCAAAAGTGATAACTAAGTGTCTCGGGGAACAAAACATAGGAATTTTGGGTCTATAGCCAGGAAACTCCCCAGACCTTAATCTCATTGAGAACTTGTGGTCAGTCCTCAAGAGGCGGGTAGAGAAACAAAAACCCACAAATTCTGACAATCTCCATGCATTGATTATGTAAGAACGGGCTGCGCCATCACAGCCCAGAAGTTGATTGACAGCACGCAATTGCAGAGGTCTTGAAAAAGAAGAATCAACTCTGCAAATATTGACTCTCTGCATGAACTTAATGTGATTGTAAATAAAAGTCTTCGACGCTTATGACAAAATTTTTTTAAATAAAATTAATATACAAAAACACAGAAATTCCAAAAGTTGTTTTTGAGTGATTTTATTCATACTTAAAATATCTGTGAGGAAGAAAAGGCTTATAAATGATCACAAAGGGTTGCTTACGTGTAAACATTCTATACCACATACACGTTTAAATTCTCAATATACAGATATTTAGAGATTTAGAAAAGTCTTTAAAATCGGACAGTCTCTCTCCTCGTCCTCCCCAAAAACAACAGCAGGCTTCAGAAGAGAAGGATGATGGCTTAACGCTTGGGCGCTTGTAATGGGAAGGACTTGCTTCAAACAAACTTTTTCGAAAGCAGTCAGAAGAAAGAAAAAATGGAGAGGAATATCCATGGCTTTAAGGAGCAGCTCCGTTAGGATTTCAGTCACAACGTTTGTTGGAGCTTGTTCAACCTCGTAACACGTTAGATTTCCGAACAGTCAGGAGACGAGATTCTCCACAGGCCGAACGATCAGCCATGCCATGTCTACGCAAGATGGAACATGTCCTAAAACATTCTTAAAAACAAAGTATGCTTGTGAGCGACCTCGAGCATTATGAACAGAATTCATTAAGGCTAAAAAACATGACAAACGGGTGTACACATGGCCGATAGACATCCTTCATGGACTGTTCTAGACATTCTCGAATTATCTCACACCGTTCGAACACGTTGTTTTTATACTTCATTTTTAACATGAATACCAAAGTGGTACCACATGACTATGAAACGATGCTAAACAATATCCAAACATCATTTTTATTTTGTATGATCAGGTACTTAAAACCTTAGAGTAAAGACTAAAGAAGAAGAAAAAGAAGGAGGAGGAGGTCGTCGCTGGTCAATAATCTAACATGCTGACTAGTATAAAAAAAAAAAAAAAAAAGTGAAGCTTTTACAGTGGGTCTGTTGCCATAACATGAAGGTTTAGGATTCTGTTTATCGTCAGGAACCCATCGGACCTGTTTGAACAGCAGGCCAGAGTCAACACGGCGGCCTCAGGCAGCCCAGTTCTCAGTTTCTTAAAGTTTAATTATAAAAAAAATAATAAAACACAAGCATAAACGATGACGGATAGTGACGGGCCACTGATCAGGTGGAGATTCAGTAGGATTATAAGGCAGTAAAAAAAAAAAAAAAAAAAAAAAAGGGGGGGGGGGGGTTGTTCCTGGTTTTACCCTGACATATTAATCCTATTTTTAAACCTAAATTTTTTAATCCTAATCTTATTGTCTAGTGTAATCTTGATTAAAAAAGAAAAAAAAAAGGCAGCTAAAGACGAAAAAAAAAAAGTCTCTCAGATCAGGGAAAAGGTCATAAGGAGGCTGTGGGCTCGTGATATTTTAAATCGTGTTTCACAGGAAGCCTACAGATTGTCCAAGGTCAGCACATAAAACAACAAATAAACAAATATAAACATATAAGCCACTTTATCACTAATTCGATATCACTAATTTACAAAGTTATGGCTTGTTGTACAGTTTGTTTTCTAAAGTGTAAAACTTCGACCCTTGACCTCACAGGGTTACTAGTATAATAAAGTATTTGAATTTTTTTTTTTTTTTTTTTTTTTTACATTTGAAAATATTGTTTTTGTTTAATTTTCCCCTTAGAGTCTTTCTCAAGGTTGTTTACACACCTAAGTGGCCAAATACTTGTGCTTTGTTTTTGTTTTTTAAACAATCCTCTGACCCCCAAACCATCCCACCCCACCCAATCCTGCCAATCTTTCCACCCCTACCCTACCCCTGTCCTACTAGTTTTTCTAAGAAACTACTTTTCTGCTCGTTTCCATTAGTGATAAGGCCGAACAGAGCATCCCAAATGTGTTTGTTGTATTTATTTTTTATCATCCTGGCTGTTTCAGTAAACAGAATATAAAGAAACTGATCATGTTAAACCTTAGGCCGCTAGGATGCATTGCATCATGAGAAACCCTTATATAAATCTATTTTGTATATAGGTCTTAGACTGCATTTACCTAAATATTTACGAACCTGCTTGTTGTCTTTTTTGTGTGCGCCAAAGTAGAGACAGACACACACACACACACACACACACACACACACTGAAACTACAGACACCTAGTGAATGGTGAAAGGGTTAATCTTTGTACTTTTTGCACACAAGACATTGCATAGTAAAACTTGTGCTCTGAATTTCAAGCAGGATACAAGTTTGAAAAAATGTCTGTGGGTCCAGCCACTATTTTAAAAATTAAAGAAAGAAAAAACAAACAAAATGATTTTATATATATCGAAGAGCCTGGCATTAAAGCCGATACAGATAGGCACACCTCAAGAACAATCGGCGTATAAGAATAGCTTTTCTCCTTTTAAAAGGCGCAATACACATAGACGCTTATACATTTTATAAGCAAGTGTGCAAATGAAGCTCGAGTTCCTGTAGTCTAAAAAAAAAAAAAAAAAAAGGATATATATATATCAAGAGAAGAAATAAAAGACCTTGAGATATCATCGGGAGCGCTTGAGGTACTGCACGGGTCGACACAATTCTCGAAATCTGAAGCATCTTCCAGAATCACAGTCGAGAAGTCAATTATATGTGCTTTTATTTGTATTATTTTAAAACTCCTCTCATTCACGTTGGCACTTCGCTCGAGCAAGCGTAGACATTTTAACCACTCTCTTTCAACCATCCTTTTTTTTTTTTTTAACCAGGTGAGTTTTAAAGAGGCTCTTATGTGCAGGTCTCTCTCTCACACACACACACACACAAAGAAAAAAATAAAATAAAATAAAATTTTCACGTTTCATGGGTCAGAGTGTCCGTCCAAACAAAACCGAGCCAGCGTAAGGATTCAGCAAAAAAAGGTACAGTGATGGTCAGACTCGAGTTACATTTTGTAGAGTAGAAGATTTAAGCAGCACACGACGTCCATCTTTCTTCTTGACTATCATTTCTGTGAGATAAAAAAAAAGGAAGAAGACAAAACAGGCAGAGAAATCTCACTTTTTTTTCCTTTTCTTTTTTTTTTTTTAAGATGTTGTAGTGCGCACAGGAAGCATCATATATTGGTTGTTTCTTTCCAAAAACAGAAGCTTCCTGTGTTCTCTGCGCCATTTGGTCCTGGCTTTAATTATCTGCCTGATTCACGATGACCTGGACGACAAAGTCTTTCTGGATCTTGGTGTCCTGAAGGCGTGTCTTGTCCGTGAGAAGTTTCCCAGAGAAGAACCAGCGCTGATGCGCCACCTCGATGCCCTCCTGAGCCTGCAGCTGCTTCTTCAGCAGGCCCACGGGATCGGACATGCTGGCGCTCAGGCGGACGTCCTTGCCCGTCGAGAGGCGCACCTTGAGCTGGAACTCCTTCTTCGGGGCCGTCTGGGCGTCCGCGTTTTCCGGCACAGATTCCTCTTCGCTCCTCTCTGTGATCAGGTTGACGGGCGGGGCCAGGCAGTAAACGGGTAGCTGGTAGCGATTGCCAAGCTCGTCGTAGCACTCGGTCAGGGATCCTAAGGAAGAAGAACGAGAGCTGAAATCTTAACTGTATGTCTCAGAAAACATGCTAACGTTTCACAGACGTGATTGGATTCTCTCACCGTGTGGCAGCGTGACGCTGGCTCCGTCCAGGATGGCCTGAGCTAACTCGTGGTCGTTGCATTCCAGGGCCACGGCGGCCGCTTTTAACGCGTCCCAGATTTCCTTGCGGCCCTCGAAAGCCGGTGCGGTGTCCCAGAACTCGTCCCTCTTACTGCGCAGCTGGCCTTCCGTCATGGGATAGTCACTCTTCCACCTGGGCTTGTCCTTCTTCAGAGGTTCATTACGGGCTGTAGTGGAACAACAACAGGTGTAGAACTGTTAGAACGATTTATCAGATGACATCACAACATGGAAGAGAATAATATCACAATGCAAATGCAATAATAAACTCATCGAATACACAAATTCCACACGGTTTATATACATTCATTAGCCATAACATTAAAACCAGTGCAGGTAGTCCCCGACTTACGAACGAGTCCCCGACTTACGAACGAGTCCCCGACTTACGAACGAGTCCCCTTCCAGGAGCACGTCCGCAAGTTAAATTTGTTCTCAAGTCCGACAAAGTGAGTCTTGTACGCCTTTGACACAAATATATAATGTAAAGCAAACCAATCCACTCTACTACATATGTCCTCTTTCCCCACACTGCCATCATATGGCCAAAAGGAACCCTAAGGAAATAAAAACACAAATGCGCTTCTGGAAGAATGCTCGAACGTCCCCATAAACACATTCCTGAACCTTGTGGAAAGCCTTCCCAGAAAAGTTGAAGATGTTATACAGGTAGCTACAAAGGGTGGACCAACATTATATCAAACCCCGTGGATTAAGACTTGGATGTTACTCAAGTCTCTCAGATCACATGTTATGCATGTGACGGCCGACGAGCGAACACTTTTGCAATATAGTGTACATTTTTACACGTGATATACATTTTAAGTACTATATATGGTCTGGGTCAACCTTTAATAGTTGTGAAACATGTTGCCAGATTTGGATTTTACGACTCAAATGAGAGGCTTATCATCTCAGACTAATAAAGAAAACTGTGTTAGATATATTGCGCAGTGGTTTTTAACAGATCGTGAGTAAAAACCAGTATTATGTAATCCCAAGTATTATGGGAAGAGTAATGGCACTATCTTGTGTTTATTGTATCAGTGTGATTTGACAAACCTCCGTATTTGCTGTGAACACAACAAATGATTCTGTGGGTCTGACCTAATAATGTATGAAGGGTATAAGCGACCGGATGCACGGCACGTACCGCGTTCTCTCTCCGTCATGACCGTGGTATGTCTGGATGAATTAGAATGAAGATAATAAAAGTGCTCTCTGTGACTTTGATCATAGTGTGGATAGCAGTATCAGACAGGATGGTGTGAATATTTATGGAGTAAATGGGACTTTCCATGCACAAAAGTCCAGTCCCAGTGGGTCTCTTCCCATGACATTCCTTGTTCTTGGCTGACAGGAATGGATCCTGACGTGGTGTTGCTGCTGTTGTAGCTCATCCAGTGAAATTCACAGGAAATCGACAGTTTATGAAATCCTGTGTCGACACGCTGTTGGCAGGCATCGCAGAATGACAGAAGAGATACTTAATTTGATAGTATATTGTGATTGCTGTTAACTGTATTTCCCTTTTTTTTTTTTTTTTTTTAAGTGTTTGTAGCGTTTAAACCTTGTCCAGTGCCATGCTAACCAACAGCGTGACGACGATGAACAAGAAACTTACGACTTCTGACTTATTCTCACCTCCTGCGCGTCCAAACTCTTCTAGATAGGATCAGATGCCATCGATGGAGAAAACTTATGGTGGTCATTCCAGCCAGATTCGATGCAAAAGCACAGTTTCTTGTGACGCCAGTTTAAATCAGCACATAAGTTTACTTGGTCACGTCATGAAAAGGATTCAACGTAAAAATTTTATTCGGCTCCTGAATGTTTTGGGTTCGGCCAAAAATAAAATATTTCTGTTTGTCTGGAGCGCTGCGTTCTGATGTTTAATTTAGATTAGATGAAGATCTCGACCGGTCCCTGTATGACTGTAGGCTTTTGTGGCACAAACGGGCAGGTGTACAAATGTTCTTACTGAAGTGGACGATACATCGCTAGACAGACTTTACTTGTAGATTAAATAAACACTCACTAACACAAAACTCTGTACAACAGTGGCCTTTGGAAATCGAACCAAGTCACAGATGCACACAAGGATCCACACGCAATGCCGTCACTATTACACCAGTCCATCACACACAGAAAAAAAAAAAGGCAGCAAAAATTTCCACAGAACAAAAGAAAAACACATTTTTATATTAATGAGTATTTTTTCTATGAATTCTACCTCGTATACATTTAGATTAATGCGTCAGTGGACAGTTCGGATCCGAAGCAGCAGCCTTTACTACAAAGTATTTGTTACACTTCCATAATAACAAGCTTTTCAATCCACGCCAGCTGTGCCAGAGGTGTGTTACAATCAGGTCACTTATCCCTAGCGGAGTCGACCTTACAACTAGTAAATCGTGTGAATTTTGTCAGCTATTTAAAATAGTCTTAGTCCCAGGATAAATCTTCTTGTTAGTTTATCAAATTTAGTCAGTCAATCTTATCCTATTTTTGTTTAGTCAAATTTTAGACGACTAATTGTCTGGACATTTTAGCCTAAGTTTTAGTCAAAGTAACCCATAAGTATCTTAGTCTCGGTCTAAGTAACCTATAAAAGTTCTTAAGTATTTAAGTCTAGGTTTTAGTCAAAGGAACCCTCAAGTATTTTAGTCTAGGTTTTAGTCAAAGGAACCCTCAATTATTTTAGTCTAGGTTTTAGTCAAAGGAACCCTCAAGTATTTTAGTCTAGGTTTTAGTCAAAGGAACCCTCAATTATTTTAGTCTAGGTTTTAGTCAAAGTAACCCTTAAGTATTTGATTCAATATAAACGAAACATTTTAGCAATAAGATTATTATTAATGAACCATACAGTCAATCTAGTCTAGCCAAAACCAATCAAAAGTTCTGGTTTGACTTGTACAGCACTCGCATCATGATTATATGCAAATCAGTGTACTGCCTGGCCCTGCAAATGAATTTCCATGCTACTATACACAACATCTCTAGATCTTCGCTTATACTTCTTTACAGACATCATATATAAAACAGGTCGGATGTACAGTCGTGGTTCAGAGTTTACAAATTTTTCCTTTGAACATAATGAATACAGTAGAGTTTACAGTTCACGGAAACACTTGCAATTTCGAGGAAACTGCAAATATCATCCAAATTAGTTTTTTTT
>JAAGKR010004513.1:0-60337 GCA_011419295.1 Clarias macrocephalus | reverse complement strand
AGAGTCGGCCTGCTCCTCATCTACCTCTCCGGGCAGCTTCAGTCTCAGCCCACTCTCGGAGCGTCGAGCCAATGATCTCCAGCTAGCATCACTCACAGTCCAGGATCGACCCACCAATCCATGCGGAAGATGTCGTCCATGGCACTATCTTTGTAAGGGTTGCCTCCTTTTGCTTCACCTTAAGCCAGTCTTGTTCACAAAGACAGCCCAGAGCGTGCTGTATGTAAATGTGATGTAAATTAACTGAAAGCAAGGGGGAGGGTAGGGGTGGAGTGTAGTATAATGACTTTTGACAGAATTCTAACCTATTTTAATTGGAGTTTTTGTATGCTCAGGCAGGACGTCATGTTAAAATGAACAAAAACCATTAATAAGCATTTAATTATTTCTCCCCTATCATACAAAATTCAGTTACCTTTTTCTGTGTAGCAAGGTTTTGTTTTCTTTTAAGAGGGACATTGCTGGGAAATTTCACATAATGATCAGGTTCAATGGCTTTGTTGGATTAATTACTACCCTTGTGAAGTTTTATTCCTATTGTTTGGTGTGGAAACGGGTTAGTTTATATCTTTTATGGGGGGGATATTTTACAGAATTAGTACCTTTAAACTAATGTTCGTATGGCAATATGTACAGTATATAGTGTATGTTCGAACTGGTCAATGTTAGTGTGTGTGGGTTCTTCCCCCCCCCCCCCCCTTTCTTTTTCCCCCCCAAGAAGCTGTTTGGTTAATTGTTTTAATACAATCCATATCGAGACTAAAGTCCGTAGATGCGGGTCCCCTGTGTTATTTTAATTTTTTATTATTATCATTATTTTTCAGGATTTGTTTCTGGTTATTTGTGAGTTGAATCTCTGGAGTTATTTAGGTTTGTTTGTTTTTAATGTTTGATTTCTTTTTATTTTTCCTGTCTTTTCTTTTTTTTCCCATTTTTTTAGAAAACAAAAAATAAACACAAAAAAAAATGACATGAATTAAGATAAGTAATTTGATCGAGGCATACATTATTTTATCCAGTAATGAATTGTTTAGTGTTTCAGAAATTAGCTATTTTTGATATTGTAAAAACTACACAGGTGCTGATGTTCAAACAGGATTGTTCAGGCATTTGCTTTCCAAGACTGTGAGGGGGAAAAAAGAAGAAGAAGAAAAAAGGTCTCCTCAATGTAAAAAAAAAAAAAGTTTAGTGATGGGTTGCACAGCTTTTTTTTTCTCAACAATTAGGGAAATTTGCTGGACAAACAAAATATTTTGCATTGCTGTTTAGTTTCAAATCTTAAGTTGGCTCAAATTCAAATATTTAAGTCAGCTAAAGTAGGATTTTTTGTCGGCTCAATCAATTATGTTTCTCTACTTGACTTACAGTACCAACTTTTCATCTACTCAAAAAAGTAAGTTGTCTCCCATTGTAGCCCACTGATGATGTTGGTTTTAAGTTATTGTTTTTCTATTAAAGAAAACAAGTTGTCCCCAATAATGAAAGCACTAACATTACTTAAATACTTTTTTTTTTTTTTAATTTGAATGTCTTTTCAAAGCTTTTGCTGAAACATTTGTTTCAGCAAATGCCACTGTAAGAAGTTGAGCCAACAATACAATATAATTCAACATTTATCTAGTTTATTTTTCTACACTTTAGTTCATTAGCATGTAATGGTGCAGTTATTCTCTGCAAAAGTTTTATCTAAAAACACGAGCACTTGCAGTATTTACGCAAGTGCTCGTGTTTTTAGATAAAACTTTTGACAGATCTAGACCCAAGTTTGTCCTTTCCCCACCACCCAGTTGAGCAGACAATAATTTAATATTGTGCATATAATGTATATTTGAGATTTTATTTATCCTAACACCTGTTTAGTGAGTTTGACTGAAATTATATTAGATAACTACTTGATAATAAACAAGGAGTTCTGGTGACTTAGATTTTTCAGTGCTTCTGAAGCGCTATAGCTGTATAGCTCTGTGCTGCCTGTGGCTTACAGCACTTCTGAAAGCTGTGTTTAGTAGTATACAGTGCTGCAAACTGCCTGTCCACAGGCTATTAGTTATTTATCAATACATATGCTTTCAGGGTTGGGGTGTGGACTGTTTCACGCATACAAGAGCGAAACAGGCAGGGTTACAAAATGCCGTTAATAACTCATGAGTGGTGGACTCTTCTTTAAGCCAATCAGGAGCGTTCCTGTGCAGGCCAAGGGTGGAGACAAGATTTTTCTCATTAGTAATTTATTAGGTTGCTGTGTGTCATGTCATGGCAAATGAAAGAAAGCATTCACTCATCTTTTTTTTTTTTACCTACAATAACAAGAATTGCCTACAGAATGAGTAATTCTTGCAATATATAGTAAAATGATAACTTTGAATTGCATTAAAGCTAAATTTTTATTTATCTTCAATAACTGCTTCATCCTTAGTCCATATATACTGGGTGCATGGCATGAATACACTGGATGAGATGCATTGCAGGGCACCATACTGTACACCCACATTCTAGGTGTAGTCAGGATCAGCCATGTCACATGTTTCTGCCATTTTTTGGGAGGTGGTAGGATGCTTAAGGAAACCCACACACACACACAGGTAACTTGCAAAACACCTCGAATGCAGGAGCCCAAAGTCAAGACTCGCCTGTGTGCGGATCAGATGGTCCACTGTGACAGCTCCTCGCTGGGAACAGCCGAATGACCAACAACAAAAACCACCTAGTGCCTAAGTCCGCTGGGATAAGCTCCAGGCCTCCAGTGAGCCTTTTCAGGATAAACGGTATAGAGAATAGATGAGAGATGAAGTGACTGATTAGGTTTGTCAATAAGCTAACAAGGAAGGTAGCACATGAGCAACACAATAATCTCACTTTCCTAGCATATTGTTACCCAGTCCTTTACCCATTAGTTTCCAATGAGTCTGTAGTCAAAGTGTCAAAGGTCATCGCTGGCAAGCTATGAACATTTCCAGATCACTTACTCACTCATTGTCTGTACTCATCGTCTTTATCCTGTATTCAGGGTCGCAAGGGGCCTGGGGCCTATCCCAGGAGACGTAGGGCACGCAGGGTACATACACCCCGGGCAGGATGCCAATTCATTGCAGGGCACACACTCATTTATACACTACGGGCAATTTGGGAACATCAGTTAACCTAACCTACTTGTTTTTGGAATGTGGGAGGAAACCGGAGTACCCGGAGGAAACCTACCAAGCACGGGGAGAACATGCAAACTCCAGGCACACAGAGACGTTCAATCAAATATACTTAATTCAAATTATTTAAAAAAATGACTGATTCCCATATTGTCCTCCCATTGTTGTTACCCCATAGACCTATAGACGGTTTCCCAGAGTCAGCATACTGTACCAGCTCCAGACAGTGATACCATCTTTCTACTACAGCCAACATCACAACAAGAGTATATCCTGGCAAAATACAAAGCAAGCTGTATAACTGTGGGCTAGTAATTTAACGGCTTCTGACTCATAAACGTGAGACAGGCACATGTGTGCTAGTAACCAGTTTGGCTTGGCTATAACCTACATTAGCAAATGGAACAAAACCATACGTTTTCCCTGTTCACATATCATCTTTTTCAATCTTCCAAATCGTCTTTGGCTGGTTCCTTGCATGTTACTATTGTTATACAAGTATTTATTAATGTTTCACAACAGTAGTTCACTTTGAATTCATCATGACATGATCTGTACAACACAGGTTCGCATTTGGTCCCTGTAATCTGGACTGTACGTCCTGGTGACATCCATGTGACTGCTTGTCTAGAGGTGCCTGAGTTGTACAAAAAAAAAAAAAAAAAGACATTACAGCCCATCTCTCCTCCCCTTCACATTTCAACAGACAAGTACAGTACAAATACACTTATTGTTGTTGATTGGCTGGAACAGTGTTGTTTATTCCCTCCTTACAGAATCAGGGGCTTTTTTTTTTTTTTTGGTTGTTTTTTTCTGACAAAAAGTATACATCAACAGCATTTCTCCAGAATCATTTACTAAGCCTTTAGGTGAGACCCAATTAACATTCACATTATAGATGAGAAAAGTCTTTCAAAGTTGACTGAACTTGAAAAGTTAGAATTGGCAGGAGATGTTTACAGAGGCACCTTGGATCTACAGGGTCCGTGTTTGATTCCCGCCTCAGGTCTGTGTGCATGGAGTTTGCATGTTCTCCACGTGCTTGGAGGGTTTATTAGTGTGTTTGTGTGTCCTGTGATGGATTGACTCCACTGTGTACCCTGCCTCGTGCCCTAAGTCTCCTGGGATAGGCTCCTGGCCCTCTGCCCATCCAGTATACAGGATGAAGCTGTATAGACGATGAGTGTTTACAGAGGCTGAAGAATTTTGTGGGAACTCTTGAGTGGACACCCTAAGTCGAAACTCAAATAGTAAAAAAAAAAAAAATGAAATAGGGTGAGCTTAAAGATAAATATGAACAACCTTTGACTGAACCTCTGGTAGACAGTAATATATATACTATAGGTGTCCCTTTTTATTTCAGGATAAAAACCTCAGGATGATTTGATCAGCCTAGATAAAGACAAATACAGTGGGTGAGGTGCGAGCCTAACTGCAAGCCAAACTTAGTAAATTTTTTCACTAAGTGTAATTATTCTGAAATCGTCTGTCCAATCCAGTCATTACACACTAGCATGAACATTAATTGTTTTTGTTAACAGGGTAATACGCAATACTTCAGTACATAATACAGTCAGGCTTTGAACACATGGCTGCACCAATAATTGTTGCCCTATTTATATGGATATGAGATCACGAATCATGAACAGTACTGGCTCTGGCACTATTAATAAATATATAAATAAATAAATAAATTTTTTTAGAAACCATTACAATGAGAGATGATCATAGCATTTTCAATCAGTGTTTTGTTCTTAATTATTGAACAATATCCTTAAAGATGTACGACTGAATTATAAGATATGATAAATGGGTTAATGGTTTTACCTTCCTATTGTCCAAAAAAAGCAGAAGCAATTCTGAGCAAAATGTCAGATGATGTATGCAAAAGGAAAATCCACTCTCAAAAGATAAGTTGAGTTTCTGAGAAGATCGGAGAAGATCATCTGGGGGATCTTAGCACCTGTTGCACCAATGTTGCACCACACACTGTATGGAAACATTTTTTTTGCTCACCACAAGATCAAGCTAAAACACTGAATTGTTGGAAGTGTAACCTAGCATGTATTTGCATACTGTATATTCAACCCTAATGATACGATGTGCCGACGTACAATTCAGCTCGATCTTGACCTTGAAACATGTCCATTAACTGCTAATCAACCCACCTGATCTGTGTGCCTCCTAAAGATGCAAGTATGTATGTTTCTTTGTTTTTTATCCACTTACTATGTGCATTTTAAATCATTACACTTCAACAAAGTTTGTTCTAAATTCTTCTACATAACAGTGTGGAATCTGGTGGTGTTCTCATTATCCCTGTGGCCTCGCACCTCCAAGGTTGGGGGTTCAAGTCCCATCTCAGGACTGTGTGCATGGAGTTTGCGTGTTTGGAGCCTTTAGGTGAGAGAGGGCTTTCTCTGGGTATTCCGGTTTCCTCCCACAGTCCAGTGACATTCAGAGTAGGCTTGATGAGTTTCCGAGTTTGTGATGGATTGGATGGCTTGTCTACTGTGTACGCACAGGCCCCCAGGTACCCTGTACAAGATAAGCAATATAGAAAATGAGTGACAGACAACGTCATCACACTGTAACATTGTGGAATTCAAAATATCCACACTGTAGAAGAGTTATAAATCATTACACTAATAGTGTGGAGTTATAAATCATTACACTAATAGTGTGGAGTTATAAATCATTATGTTGTAATTGTGTGGAGTTATAAATCATTACACTACAATGGTGTGGAGTTAATTATGTTCATTTAGAGATCAATTATCTGATTAGTCCATGGGAGAATAAATCCTGGAAAAGAGCGTATTGTACCTTTTGAGTTTAAAACCGTGGCTGAAATCGTTTACTTTAATTTCGACATGCTTTAACATATTCACTGTTTCATTCAATAGTAATGGACAAGATCCTCTTTGGTGTCATGTTGCAGTTCGATAGATGATCTGGTGTTTAACCACTGACACCCAAGCCCCATTTTAACACTGTGTATATGATTTTCATTAGAATGGTTAATATTTAAGTGATTATTATATTATTATAAGTCAAAAGCGACCTCTCACCCATTCTATATGTATACATACTGCAGCTCCGCCACAACATCAAAACCCAAAACATTAAGCCCAACATTGTATAGGTTCTTTTTGTGCACCTCTGAGCATGACTCCACAAGGCCTCTGGGCGTGTGATGTGGCGTCTGGTGCCGGATCCTTTGGATTGTGTAGGTTGCGGCGTGGGGCAACCTGGATCGGGGTTGTTTTAACTGGTGCTTTCCATGGATGGTCAGTTGGATTGCAATCTGTGGAATTTGGAGGCCAAATCAACAATCCTGAACTCTTCTGATACCTTTCTATTATAACCAGCATATACAGTACTGTTTTTCAGCAATTTGTGCTATGTTCTGTGGGACTGGACTGGATGGGCTGGCCTTTGGTCTATAGCATTGGTTGCCTGTGATCCTGGGGGTGTTAATGTTTTGCTTTTATCAGTGTTTGTGTGTGCTCGAGTCTTTGGTGGCCAACTCATGTGTGAAAATGATTTCTCGTGCTCCCAGAACCAGTTTTTCTCCGTTTAAGCCACAGACTCTTGATTCTAGTCGTCCTGGAACATGCATGCGCATGTACATAGATGGGATAACCTGCTCATTGAGTAAATTTAGATTTTCCTGCCACATAATGTTGTTAAGACTAGATCTGACCAACTGAAGCAACCCCAGATCATAGCACTGACTCTAGAGGCTGTGCAAGATGGGTGCATTGCATCATGCACTTCCCTTCTTACATTGATGCACCCATCGCTTTGCAATAGGGTCAATCTGGACTCATAAGATTTAATGTCCGTGGCTTTTTTCAAAGGCAAATTTATGCTATTAGTCTCACTAACAATTGGTTTTCTTATAGCCACACAACAGGTTAGTCCCAAACCACAGAGTTCGCATCACATTTTGTGTGTGTGTGTGGAAATGCTCTTACTTGCACTACTAAACATAGATATGACTTCTACTGTCGATTTCTCCTGATGCAACCTCACCAAATATTTAAGTAACCATAGTCATTCAAGATTTTTTTTTCCAACCACATTTGTTCTGCAAAGTTAACAGGTCAGCACTATTCTTGCAGGTTTTTTTTAATAAGGCATTGGACAGCCCAAATTCCAGCAACAGTGGTCTACAGCCAAAATGCTTCCGAAACAACAATAAGCAAATGTTGTCTTGCTGAAAAAAAGGGGGATAATAGCTCTCAGGTTGCTCTAGTTTCCAAGATATGATACTGTGCCAGTATTAACAAGCTTGATGCGAACTAAGTGATCAACTAAATGTTTTAATGTGATGTAACTGAATGGCTAAAATACATAAAAGTCACCTAAAGATCTATACAAATTTTTTATGCCTTTTTCATTTTTCTTGGGAAATTGTTGAGTAGTAAGTGATGAATATGGTGATTGAGTTTGTCAGGGTAGGAGCCCTGAAATACGGTAATGGAAATACGGTATTATGGCAAAAGTAGTTAATCAATGGTCACAGCTGTAAGATTAATGCTGAACAGTAAGAAAAGATGCTCAGTTCAAATAACAAACTGGACAAGACTTTCTTTGATTCAGAGAGGAAATCTGCTAATTATTATGTTTTTTGATGAGCTGAATTAAACCAGCACAATTAGAACTATTGATTAGTTGCCATTTTCAAAATATTTTGGTTTTTCTTTTAGGGCTACATACTGCATATTTTATATATCAAAGTCTTTTGCTGTATTAATTCTTGCCTCTTATTTACCATATCATTATACTGTATGAATTATTACACAAATAAGTAAAATATTATGTTGATTAAAAAGGTAAAAGGTAACATGCACCTCTGTGTGCCTCATTAGTTGTTTTCTTTGTTTAATCGTCTGAAACACAGTCACATCAGACATGGTTGGTTAAGAAAGGAGACGATGCTCACTGCATCAATTAGGTTTAAATCATTTTTACGAGGTAACAACTTCATTTCTAAAGTAATTTTTCATTTCTAAAGTATTTGCTTATTTAAATCAGATTTCTTTATATATATATATATAAATTAAGTTTTATTCATAAAGCTGTTTTAAACAGCTTTACAGAATTAAAAGAAAATAAGGAACATGAGTATGAAATGTGTGTAAATCAGACTGATAAGTCCCTGATGAGCAAGCCAGGCACGATGGTGGCGAGGAAAACTCCCTGAGACGGCATTAGGAAGAAGGCTTGAGAGGAACCGGACTCAACAGGGAACCCACAGGTACAAAACTGTTTTCTGAACTGAATTTCAGACCTGAACTATTGACTGACTGTGGTCACAAATCCTCAGACAACAGCTGTCTGCATCAGCCGAGTCCAAGACCATCTTCATGGTAAAGTGGATCCATCACGCAGTCACCACATTCATCCCAATCAGACCACACAGAGATTTTATGCAACAAGATCTCTAACCAGAAGTGGAGGATCAGGATGAGCCAGACAGATCCGGAGGGCAGAGGGGGTCACTGGGTGCTATACACACCTTTTTATGCCTTCACTTATTTAAAATACATCGAAACGAACCTATATGGCCTGGATGAGTTGATGTGCTGTTTTTGAAATATAACTTTCAAGAAAATAATAAATATAAATTCTGACTAACATTGCTTTCATGTCACTCTAACGTTACATTTCATGTCACATCTAACGTTACATTATAAAGGAGTCATGCCATATTTATTACTGCATTATAATGTCTCCTGTGGAGGTATAAAGTGATACCACAATGACGCTTTAAATTATTGTACTAATGTAGCTGATACTAATGGCCACTTGGAGGAGCTCTTCCACCATCACTGATCAAAAGGAAAGCTTTTTTAAATATGTATATATAAATATATAATAAAATTAATCATCTCACTGTTCAGCTCATGCCATGATGGAGGGTGTTTGTGAAACTCCTTGTATTTGAGATCACACTTACATGCATGATCATTGATTTATAATGTATACAGATACAGATATTCCTCACACGAGGAAACAAAAGTAAATCACAAGCACGGTGCAAGTCATAAATCTAGTATCTTGGCATAGGTCTGTCTGAAGGGAAGGCCATAGCTTCCCACTTAGAGCCATCTTTCCACACCGACCTACAAAGCTCGTAGTAAACGGTGGCTTTGGATTCCAGTTTAACGAAAGATATTTGCATGTTAGTTTGCCTAGTGTACTATAAATCAACATCCCATCCACCTGCATGTCTGCGCCTGCCAGTGCAAACACACTAGGCTTTGTGTTGATGGGGAGCACATGTGCATGTGATGAATTGTAAGCAGGTCAGGTGTACACCAGCATTTCAGAGCTTCTATCTGATGCAATATATGAAGTATTCTTTCTAATAAATGAATAGTACGTCTATTGAGGGTGAAGCCCCGCTCTCACATTATACTCATACATGTCACACAGCCTGAAGCTTATGCGTGAACACATTGCTCCGACCCCCCACTGCTTTACCCGAGGAGCAGAAGCTGGCCAATCAGAAGGGACGATCCTGTGGAAGCCTTATATGGAGGGTATGGTGGAAAAAAAGGGGGGGGGGGGTAGGACTGTTCAGCAACTGATGAACGCTGTTTGGCTTTTGTTGTGTGTGACAAAGCGTCTACAATAATCCCAAGGGAAAATATATAACCTGAGATCATATGTGCCTCTTTGTATGTACAGTATACGTTATATATACTGTAGAAACACAGTTATAAGCTTTGTACATTGTAAAAAGTACAAATCACTTTGGGAGCATGGAAATATGTTATATATATTAACAAGAGCCATATAAATAAAACCGTGACGCTTACCATATTTAAATATTGTCCAGCTTTTTGTTGTTAATTACCAGGATATCTTGTCTCTTGAACATCCCACATTTGAAATTTTTAACATTTCCAATTTTCAGTAGTATATATAAATTTTAACAGTTTACATTTTCATAAAAAAATAATTAAAAAAAAGAAATAAAAAAAGAAATCTGGTTTTTTAAAAAAGCTAGAAATGTACACAATGTATACCTTTTTATATTATAGGTTAATCAATAAAATCAATCCAATTTTATAACCACTCAAAGGAATCGATACGGCTCATTTTCTTCGAAGAGAGCACGAATATCATTGATGAAACGGATGAGTAGTGATGTTCTTGTAACACACATTTGCTGCTCCGAGGAATAAAAACATGATACTGTATGATCATTTACATGACGCTTTATTGTAAAACCCTGAAATCTATTTCAATTAGTAGGTCGTGTTATGTTTGTGTTAAAGTGTGAGCGAGACAAGTCACAAATACATAAATGTAGAGCTCCAAGTTCATTTAAGTATATGATCATGTAATTTTTTTTTTTTGGTTCATCAACAGCAACATGTTCATTGTGAATGTTAACACTGTATTTATAGGCACATTATTGGAAAATAAATTTGGAATGTTTTGAGCTCCAGTGAACCAGGAAACATCTCATCCTAGCACAATGTACTATTATGCAGTCTCAATTATTGGAAGCTGTAATCATCCACACAATAAGGATGATGATTTGGAAATGTTTTCTTTCCGGTTGGCCTCTACACACAACCCATATTATTATAAATGAATCCATAATTAAAGCTTGGCAATGCTTTTCCAGAAACCTGGATACTCGTGTTTGAGGCATGGTCATATGGAAATAACAGATTCCAACGATAGACAGGACCATAATCACCTAGCCTAGGGAAAAAAAACTCTATTATGAATGACTATGGACAAAAATCTTCATTTTGATCAGTTTTAATGTTATTAAATATTAGCTGGACTGTTCTGTATCTCAGTCTATCTACACAGACATTAGTACATGACCACTGGCATCTCCTGACTTGTTATTCTGCTAATGCAGTCATAGTCAGTGAAGGCTGTTAGCCGACTCACATATCGCTAGAGCTGTAGTACATCCTGTGTTAAGTTCATGAGCTCATCCGAATTACCCTGAGAGATGCAATGATATAAAAGGAGGAAGGTCTACTGTATTTGCAAATGCAAAGCTGTAGCACCCTGCTGGGTTTAATAGAAAACGGATTCAAATAGATTTTATAGCAAATACATTTCAATAAGCTGCTGTTTTACAAGACAAGTCCATTGTTGTGCTATGGAAGGCCTTCTTCTCTGTGTACAGGGTCAGGGGGTCAGGCGCATATCCCAGGAGACTTAGGGTACAAGGCGGGGTACACACTGGACAGGGTAACAATCCATCACGGAGCGCACACACACACACACACACACACACACACACACACACACACACACACACACACACACACACACACACACACACACAGACTAGCCTAATTTGCATGTTTTTGGACTGTGGGAGAAAACCAGAGTACCCAGAGGAAACCAATCTATACACAGGAAGAACATACAAACTCCATATATACTATATATGTATGTTTGTATGTATGTATATATACTGTATATTCACTGTCCTGGAATCTACTTTATCTGTCATATCTTCTAAAATATACAAAAGCCTGAGCATTTTGAAATAGCTCTCTGTTGCAATGTTATTTTTATAAGTTGACAAGTTTACTATGAGAAAAATGTATATCAGAAGCTAGAGGGCTCTTATAAAACAGCTTGGTTGTTCTCCTTGGTGTTGGTGTTATTAATATCATGGAATGTTTTTAGCATCGCTGCAAAAAGTGCTCTTAGACTTAAGAAATATTTTTAAATAAATAAAAAACAAATAGCTTGGAAATCTTAACTTTCAGTGGTCAGGACATGTCGGTGTTTTATTTAAGACTTTTTTCTTAAAAAATAATGCTAATGCATCCACTGTGCCAATGGTGGTGGTGTCATTTGCTTCCCATGGTGCTCAACATGCATTTGGAGAAAATGGCTGAAATTCACACAGGGATGACTGACCGGTAGCATGCAGCTAAGGCATCTCCCAAGTGGAGAAACCATATGTCTCTCTCTCTCTCTCTCTCTCTCTCTCTCTCTCTCTCTCTCTCTCTCTCTACTGAAGTGAGACTGATGTATTTGTGAATATGGGTCATTTTTATGTAGCCATTTTTTGCCGCTCTCCTTGTATGGAAAATACTACTGTATCTGAAAGAGCAGGGCTTTAACATTTGGCTCTGGGGTCCCAGGCCCATAATGTCATTTCTATAATGTCCATATTAATCTGTTTGATTCAGCGGAGACGCACTCAAGGTTTTCCTGCAAGGCAAATAAGTCACAAAGCTATGGTCTATCTGCCATCACACACACACACACACACACACACACACACACACACACACACACACACACACACACACACACACACACACATATTTGTCTTAATATTCTAGTGAGGGCCTTCTAGGTATAATAGTAAATGAGGTTAATTAATGCCATGCTACATCAAATCAAATCCTGGCCTTAACCATACTAGTCAAATGCTCTTTTTTATGTTTTTTTTTTCTTTAGTTAAAAAAAAAATCTCATCTTTATTTAAAACACATACCTTGTGATGACTGGAGCCTCACAAGGTCAAAACTGTCAGATATTCCTAACCTTTATTTTTTCTCTCTCTCTCTGTCCACAGATACACACATTATGCTCCATTATATTCAGTCATGGCATGGAGTATGAACATTTAGAAATTTTAGAAAACAGGGTACGAACTCAAACCCCTGCTTGCATGCCCCCTCCCTCCCTTTGTATCACCAGTCCCTGGAAATTGGTGATGTGTCATTCATTAACAAGTGAACTGGAGCTTGTTCTTCAAAGTGAACACCATTTCTGCAGAGCAATAATACATCGTGTCTGGCTTTATTTCAAAGAATGATCAGTATCCTGTATTCGTAATACGAACATAGTAAGATATACCGACAATATCTTATAGTCATTGCAAAATACAGACAGGTTACAACTTTGAATGCAAAATCTGCATGAAGTGTCTTGGGCCATTACGCACCACCATGTTAGCTTCAATGTTCTTTGACACACACAATGATACAAGTCATCATTCCTTCAAAAAAAATTTCAATAACAACAAATAAGTTGTTATTTTGATGTTAGCAATAGATATAGGTGGGACATGATAAAAGACCATGTCAATCCAGAAATAACTGTTTTATTACTTTGTATTGGTTTGCAGTTCTCCTTCCCTCTAAGGGAACAAGCAGACCCCAACCATCAGCATAAAACATCCTGAAAGCATCTACCCAAAGGTCTTCCTTTAGCTTGTTACTTATTCCTACATAGCATCTTGCTGCTTTCACATTCATTACCAATTCATTTATAACAAATGAGGTGTAAACATACAGTGATTTTTATTTTTTAAAGATAGCATAATTTTACTGAGCCACAGTATTTGATAAATCGATAGAGCTGAAAGAGTTGCCATTTCCTAGGGAGGTGACCCAGTTGCTGTCATTTGCTAAAAATAGCTGCCATTCCCATCACTGTGTCAGGGGTGGAGTAACCACAGCTGATACTCTCCAATATATTACCTGTGTACTGCTAGAATATGGGGAAAACTATGATATGATGTGGTAGGGACTCCAAATGGAAATAAATGGAGACACCAATATGATAAATAGAAACAAAAATCCTTGCCACGGTGCCTCTGGAGCTAGTTAACAGACATACAGAGAGCGTGCCTACAGTCAAAGGGATTCGCCTGTGAATTATTTATTCTAGTTGTCGAAATACACACCATTGCTTAATATGTGAATCTTTTGAAGTACAGCTATGGGCATAGCACTACCATCGGTCCGGTGTCATGCCTACAGTAAAGCATCCCGAGACCATTCACGTGTGTGGGGTCGCTTCTCAGCCAAGGGAGTGAGCTCACTCATAATTTTGTCTAAGAACACAGCCATGATTAAAGAACGGTACAAAAACATCCTCAGAGAAAAACCATCCAAGAACAGTTTGGTGACAGACAATACTTTTTCCAGCATGATGGAGCACCTTGACATAAGGCTAAAGTGATAAATTTAGTTAGTTTGGAAAATAAAGATCTAAATTTTGGGTCCATGGCCAGGAAACGTCCCATTTTAATCCCATTGAGAACTTGCGGTCAGTCCTCAAGAGGTGGGTGGACAAACAAAAACCCACAAATTCGGACAAACTCCAAGCATTGATTATGCAAGAATGGGCCGCCATCAGTCAGGGTGTGGCCCAGCAGTTGAATGACAGCATGCCAGGACAAATTGCAGAGAAAAAGAAGGGTCAACACTGCAAATATTGTCTCTTTGCATAAACTTAAATAAACACCTTTGACACTACACTTACGAAATTCTTGTATTTATACTTCAGTATCAGTAAAGATCTAAAATCACTAAAGCAACAGACTTTGTGAAAATTAACATTTGTGTCAAAACTTTTGGTCACAGCCGTACTAAAGGCTGATTTTTTTATTTCATTTTTTCCCCCCAGATTTTCTCCCTAATTAAACCGTGTCCAATTCCTCCCCATCACTAGGGGGCTCCCACATTAAGGCTACTACTACCACTCAGTCGGGAGGGCCGAAGACTATCAGACTATCGCTCACGTACCGAGGCGGCGTAACACCCTCGAAGGACTGCGCTATGCGCTCCTTCCGCTTGCGCCCGATTGGCTGTAGAGCCGTAATTAATGTGGGAGCACTAAGTACCTCTTATCCCTCCTCTCTGAGAGAGCTCGGCCAATCAGCTCCCTCTAGACCTCCGGCTGCGAGAGGTTACAGCATCACCCGGGAATCGAACTAGCGATCTCCGGATGATAGGGCGAGCACCTTACCACTGCGGCTTGATGAACACCTTTCTCCATAACAGAGGTGTTGATTAAACCCAAAGCTCTCACATCCACAAGGAATAACTATTGCTCCAGATCTACTATAACATTCGAAATGAAACAGATCTATGATCATAACTGTATACAGGTCCAATCAAATTTTGGAACAATTTGTGACTTCACCTAACCTTAAATGTTTAAACGTTTCACCGTGGTCGACAGTTCATACTATATGTAAAGCATATAAGGCTATTACGGTTCAGTGATATACACTGGTTTTCACGCCTACTTCAGGGCGATGAGCTCACACTTGACTCTAGGTACGGTACACTCATCTCAGATGGTCAGAGTGATGTGAATACACTCTCTGCGATTAGTCAAGCATTCTGCAACCAAGGCCAGACTGCATAAATATCAACTCGATGCCAAATTATTAATTCAGTGCCCTATGACTCACACCTACTCTGGCACAGAAAATGTAGCTGTAATCTTCAAGATATTTATTTTTCTTCACATTGCTTCTTCAAGGCAAAGAGCAACAGCACTAAAGAGCAAAAACAAACGGAATATTAAGGATACAGTACGGCTTTACATCCGCCTGACCCTACTTCAATCCTTTCCATCCAGTGTAATTAAAACCATATAATTACACTCCCTCTAAAGGATCAAATGAAATTCATAAGTAGCTTGTACAGCTCACAAAGACGCCATTGATCAGCGTGCTTTCATGGAGCAAATCACTATCATTATTTGCGGTCTCTGAACACGGAGGCGGAAGCGTCCTACCGAACTTCCAATATAATGTTAACACTGACGAAGAAGGGGCGACGAGATTAACTCATGATCAGCTGATGTGGTGGTTTTTGCTAAGCTTTAAGAATTAACACGACAACAAATACACTGATTGCAATGCAACGATTCTTTGAGACAAACTTGCATTTTATTGTTGAAGTACTGTATATGGGGAAATGACGTCATTTACTGTAATAGAAAGATTATGAGACAAAAGTCGTGTAAGAGCAACATGACCACGGGTATGTATCGGTGTTGCATCATATTCACATCATATCTAAAACTGGTGTAAATGGATTAAACATTGACTTCCCACTGTAAACAATAAAACAGAGATACTCGCAGTAGAAACGAATCTTTACATTATTCTAAGCAAAGGGTACAACTTACAGTCAAATTTACAGTAAAAACTTCCAGTGCAAAGACAAGGGCCTGAGGTGTTGCAGGAAATATTGAGAAGATTAAAAATATTATCAACATTGTGCTACAAGAATTTAGTGCAGGTACACATAACGTTCCCAGTGCAATTGGTGAATTAATTGTGCTCTCTCATGTCGTTTATTTCGAATTGCTGTACTAGTTTACATCATTCTGACTAGGTCTGGAGGTGTCAGGTGGTTCCCTGCTTGCTGTCCTGTGCAAGTGTTGAAGGAGACAGCGCTTGGTTCTGCTCTGCTTGCTTCTGTCTTGCCTGGAGCTCCTTCACCTCTGCCAGAACCTCCCTTGCTTCCTCCCACGAAGAGATTGCTTCCAGTAGCAACCGTTCAGTCGCTGACCTCCTGCTCTCCCAGTCCAGCAACTCGTTATATGTGTCCGTGTTCTTAATTCTTTTAAAATATGGCGAACTCAAAAGACACAACCTGGGCGAGTCAGCGGTCTTCGAACAGGGTGAACTGTTGCCAGCGGAAACGGGTGAGTCTGAACCCTTTATGTGGGTCAGATCGATGCATTTCATAGTTGGTGAGGAGGAAGCCTTTGAATCAGGTGAATCGACACTGCGTGAACGGAACTGGTCCATGTAGTGAGGGGACCTTGAGGATTTCGAAAGAGGGGAATCCTTCCCTTTGACGCAAGGTGATTCCTTTGTCTTGGAGCTGGGCGAACCATTGGTCTTAATTCGGGAGGGGGAGTCAGTGCTTTTCCCATGAGATGAGCTGGAACTCTTAGACTGGGGGGAATCCGAGCCCTTTAAATGGCACAGCCATGGGGAATCTATGCCCCTCAGCTGCCCCATTCGTCCTCTTTGGGGCTCCTGTCCCTGGATCTCCGCCAATAATTCCTGGGTCCTGTGTAGTCGCTGGTTGATAATGTCTTGAAGTTGACTTGTGAGACTCATGGTGTTATCCAGCGAGTCACAGTGAGTTCTTCCCAGCGGTACAGGAGTGGATTGAGTCTGGCTCTGGTGGTTCCGAGAAAGTTCACTCTCACGGGGCAGGCTGCTGGTCTTCACCCTGCCCTCCACCGGGGTCTCTCGGGGTCTGGAGACATCGGTGCCAGCACGCCTTCGCGCAGGGGCCAACAAGTCGAGATTTCCCCGATGGTCCTTTACCCACACAGCGTGATCATGTTCCAGCATGCCAGCCTCCTCCTCGTGTACAAGGTCAAGAGTCAGCATACCATCTGAAGAGGTCGAGGCCTGTGGATGAATAGTCGACAACATCCTCACAATCAGTACGGAAGACATTTGAACATTTTTAAATACCATAATAACATATTATTTATATATTTTTCCTAAATATCTGTATACTGTACAATTCATAGCAGAAAGTCTTGAGCAAAGGGATCAGTACTGCTCTCTTTATTCGCCTGACGTGAAAAGAAAAGCCACCCACCACAGCCATAAGATGACCCCGTGTGGGCAAGCGGCGCCCGAGTGGGATCTTGGCACGATCACGTGTTGGATGAGACAACAGGCTGTCCTCCTCAATCGTAACCTGCAAAGACACAAAATAAGGACTAGACGAAGCACTGTACAACCTCATTTTCATCCATATGGTCTTCATTTCGATGAGCTCCTCCTGGATTAATTATTGACAAGACACGACATACAACATACGATGCGGTAATCTAAATCTGGTTCTAAGTGATAATTAATTGCACATGTTTATCTCGTAGACGACCTAGCAAGCTCACAGTTCCTTACATTCTATGAGCTCGATACAGGAGTTGATTAATTCACAGATCGTACAAAGTGCTTTGACATTTCACACGTTCACAGAAAGCCAAGCGTTACCATCACCGGGATTAGACATCTCACAGCTAACATCAGAGTGTCATCTCAGCAGGGTTTTTTTTAGCTCCTTGTATAAATTGGAAACTATTGGTAAAGGATATTACAAAACATGATGTCATGGAAGATTTTTTTTTTCCTGAAATGAGATGTTTTATGTAGGCTATGATTATGGCAGTGCAACTTAAATGAGTTAAAATGAGTTTCGAAGAAACATGCACCACAATAATGCAAAAAATGAGAAAACTGTGGGCTGGAAAAAAAAAAAAACATTTATATGAAGAAATCCTGCAAGGAAAAATAAAACAGAAGAGAAAAACAGACACTGGAGTGAATGGGTGGAAGTGGGAGCATGTGACCAAAGAACAATTGTGGGAACAAATATATTACAATAAAATAACCAGAAACAAAGAGCGCCAGAGGATTTTTTTTCCCTAAGGTTTAAAAACTGACCTCATCCAGTATGCGGTTCTTGGCTCTTGTAATGGCTGTGTTCAGAACATTGATCCAAGACTCCTTTTCCTCTGGACTAACAGCCAAGAACACAAGATTGGGAGTCTAGGAAAAAGATAAAAGACCAAAAAAAAAAAGTTAAACCTTTTAGAGGCTGATCGGTTCTGGTAGACGAGTGTTAAACTAATATCTTTTATAGCAGGAGGAAGTTTAAAGTGAGAAGATTTTTAAAAAGACAGAAAAGGTTAAAAGCTTTATTTAAAATAAGCAAAAAATGAAGACAGAATTGGGACCAGAAGATGTTCAATTCTTAGTAATGAAACACGCCCTCTTTAAGCAACACACACACACACACACACACACACACACACACACACACTTCCTTGCTGTTAGATACAGGCAGCTGTGAGTTTTACATTATTTATGGCACAACATTCTCAACTACATTATATTTTTCATCTGAGGAATTTAGTGCAAAAAATATCCATAATTTGCTCAAAATCATAAAAATCTTTTAAAAAATCTTTCAAAATAAATGTAATCTCTAGTTAAACAATCCATATCCATGACATGCATCGTGTCATTATGTGAGACCTGAGATGATCATTTGGACTTGGAGTAAAAAGCAGGCAAAAAATATCCATCATTTGGTCAAAATATTTAAATAATAAAAAAATGAATCCAAATGGTCATTTTAAATCTCCGGAAAAACAATCCAAAAATAGTATGCATTGCATCATTATGTGAGATCTAATTCTGCACGCTGACCCCGGACAATAACTTGACTCAAAGCCAAGAGACTGACGATACACTCACACGTATCTCAGGTTAAACTACAATACTGTGTATTCGAAAACAGGAGCTTGATTTAATCTCCTACAAAAGACGATGTCCCTGCGGCATTGACAAATGTATGTTTCTGTCAAAAGACAACAGAAAAATCAACAGAATTTTAATATTGCCTGCGGGTGGAATAATTTACATTTCAGGGTATACACTAGTTTGTTAGTCAAATGTAATTATCGTAAACTTTTTTTTTTTCTGTGGATGAGGGATGGAAAAAGCGGTTCAGTACACAGGCCCAAAATGATGGTACGGATAGGAGACAGACAACTTGAATATTCTAGTTTCTCATTCTCATTTCATTAATTTCACCATTGTGTGTGTGTGTGTGTGTGTGTGTGTGTGTGTGTGTGTGTGTGTGTGTGTGTGTGTGTGTGCATGTACTGTACTGTAGTGAAGACTCACGCGGGCCCCAGGCTGCCGGCGGCGCAACAGAGTGAACTTGCTGTGGTTCTTTTTGCTGTGACTTTTGGCTTTCCGCACCTCCTCCGACCTCTCGTATTCAGCCAGGTCAAACACCTCGTGTGTCTTACCGTCGTTCTTCATCTGCAAGGAAGAGTGGGGAGGGAAGCATGCGCTGTGAGTGAGCACAAAAAGTCCACTCGATCACATGGAAGGGTACAAGTTGTTTCTCATGTGTCGATTAATTGGCAGCCATCTGTGTCCTTTTCACACGGTGACTGTGTCGCCAATGGTGGGGCACGGCAGGCCACATCAACTTCAGCCCCAGGGACGGGGGCGATTACTGGTCTTTGTTATCATTAAACACATGCTGTGAGAGTAAGGGATCGAAGCTCGGTCCTTACAAACACAAATTACCTAGAAGAGGATTGGAGACAATGGAAACAAACCTCTATTTTAAAATTAATCTGGGGGGAAAAAAAACACACAGTATTCCAAAATTTTTAAAAAGACAACGGAGCATTAACAATACGATGGGAACAATGTGTTATGGGGGAGGGAACATGTATTATAAACAAGAGGATTCAAAAGATTACCAAAGAGGCATATGCAATTAAAGACAAAGAAAGGACAGGAACAAGTTTGATTTGAGTCTCTTCTTCTTATTCTTTTATTATTATTATTATTACAACACTTTATTATAGTAATAAATTGCATTATAAACATCTTGAACCTGTTTTCCGTATGTTATATGTAACCACACATTTCTTCAAACGGTACAGTCATGTCTAATTGAACAAGATAATTTCAGGGTAAAACACTGAAGCTTTAGAGCGGACGTTGTATTTCAGACAAAGCTGAGTGCTTTTCCCAGTTGATTTAGCTCTCCATATTAGTCCGTCTGCGAGATGTCTGTGAAAATCCATCATTCAAACACAGGTCAAGTCCTCATTAAAGCTGCATAAGTGGGAAAAATAGATATAGTTATTGAATCTGAGCAAAGCCGACCGTCCGCAATATCTCCTCCGGGACGCTACGATTCCCAGGGGACCATAATGAAGATCACATGGGTTCACCGTGAGACGCAGACAGAAATCATCTAGAATAAGAGCCATCCAGATCGCCTCTACATGTCAGTGTTATTGCAATGACCTCAGAATAAAAGATGGAACACTGGCAGCTATAGCGTACAGACTCTAAATTCTGTATGGTTACTAAGCTTGCACCATAGCAACAGAAAGAAGCGGCGAAAAAGGAATCAGTAAGCAGCTTTAGTCTGGAAGATCAAAGTGGTC
Organism: Clarias macrocephalus; assembly: GCA_011419295.1. NCBI lineage: Eukaryota > Metazoa > Chordata > Actinopteri > Siluriformes > Clariidae > Clarias > Clarias macrocephalus. The sequence continues at coordinate 39,413 of JAAGKR010004513.1, read as the reverse complement.
AGAGTTGATGGACCATCAAATCAGACAGCATGCAGACTAAGTGCACCATCTGTACAAAGACATGAAACGTACATCTTAAAACAAACACAGTGGCCGTACACTAGCATCAAAAATCTTTATACAATTGTAAATAAATTTATTTTTCCCCTGTAAAATCTGCATATGGAAACACTAACCTCTTTTATGAACGGGTTAAAACGTAAGTCTATGGTCACAGTCACAGAGCATGTATGTGGTGATGATTTTATGGGGCAAAAGTTCTCTGGAGGAGGTAGCCAGGATTCTGTCTATCACATTAATATTTCACTCCCATGCTGTTAGACGCTTGGAGGCTTTTTAAGACAGAGAATGACCATACACTAAAAAAGTTTTGAGAATGACGCAAATATTAACTTTCACATAGTCTGCTGCTTTCAGTGTTTTTAGATCTTTTTATGAGATGTTACTATGGTATACTGAAGTGTCAAAGGTGTTTATTGACAGTCACATTAAGTTTTGCAAAGAGTCAATATTTGCAGTGTGCATCCTTCTTTTTCAAGATTTCTGCCATTTGCCCTGGGTTTTTGTTTTTTGTCCACCTACCTCTTTGGTGGGACAGTGGTGGCTCAGAGGGCTAAGGCACTGAGTTAAAGCCCCACCCACCAGGTTGCCACTGTTGGGCCCTTGAGCAAGGCCCTCAACTCTATCCGCTGAATCATGGCTGACCCTGTGCTCTGACCCCATTTACCCTGGAATATGCGAAGAAAGAATTTCACTGTGCAGTAATGTACTGTATATGTGACAAGTAGAAGCTTAACCTAACTCTTGAGGATTGACTACAAGTTCTCAATGGGATTGTAGTTTTCTGGTCACGGACCCAAAATTTCCATTTTTATTCCATGAGCCATTCAGTTATCAAAAAAGGCACTGTTCATCACCGAACTGTTCATGGACGATTCCAAATGCTGGTAATCTTATAGTAACATCTGACAAACTGATCTAAAAACCTTTCTCTGCAGCAGCAGACTTTTGAATATGAATATTTGGGCCATTCTCAAAACATTTGGTCATGGCTGTACATTCTAGAACAATACTAGAGATTTCAAAACAACGAAACAACACATAAAACATATTGGATTATTTAATTAAGTAACAACAACAACAGGCAGTTGTTATTTTAAGACATGAAGGTCAGCTGATCTGGAACAGTTCTTGGAAGAAGATAAGGATAATTAAGCTAAAATTTAAGAAGAACAATAGTGATTGATTGAGCAAACACTTATAACCCTTGAAAAAATTTCATGATACTTTTACGTATTTATTACAGCAGCGCGACGCACTAAGAATTTTTGGAGAAGAGCTCTAGAAACAAAGACAAAGGGTCTTAAAGACAATATGGCCTCTCGTTTACTATTCATTGTAAACTCTTACAGAGCAGCGGTATTACATGCACACAGTATGTACTGAAAGCCTTCACAGGGGAGCAATAAAGCACTTTCCTATTAGTTTGCCTCCAAGCTGTAGTCAACACAAACCAAGTACATCCTGCAATTACACTTCCAAAGGTTTTTTTATTTTTTTTTATCTGGAATTAAAGGCGAGAAACTGATTAGTAAATTCTCTTCAATCGATATTAGGAATGGTTTTAAATCTGGTTAGGATTATATTGATGGAACAAGCTTCCTTATAATAAGATATCCAACGCGACTACTATTTAAATAAATTACATACATGAACGTAATGCAAACTGAGAGGTCATGATTCACTGTATGAGTAAATGCAATGCTACTTCAACATCACGCTCAATCCATCCCTCAAGTAATTTCTGTAGTCCAACAAAGGACCGTGGAAGCTAATGGTTTATTGGTCCATTGTGTTTATTTCCATTTGTATGACCGTGGTAGGACCCGGAGTAAACCCACAAAGCATGGGGAGAACTAAACACACAAAGATCCAACCATGGAATTGAACCTAAGACCTGGAGGAGCAAGGCGACAGTGCTAACCTCTAAGCCACCGTACTGCCACTGGGTACATTGGATAACATTTCATACCACAAATAGCATTCTCATGCACAGAACGATCCACACCTACTGTCAAGAATACCATCAAGCATTACTTAAAATAAAAAAGTTTAATAACTTCTACACTGAAATGTATATGTTTGCTAATTAAGATGTTTCCTAAGAATACACACAGTACATATTTTCAACAATCGCATTCCCCTGATTAAAGAACAAAACAGTGTAACAAGCTGTGTCTAATCCAGTCATGCAATATTGAAGGCAAAAAAAAAACACTAGTCTGAATACGAAAATGTTATTTAAACTAGAATTTATATCATATAACCTTCTATCCCAGGGGACACCACACTGGATCATTTGAGCTGTATGATCTGGCACAGGTTTTATCCAGATGCCCTCCCTGTTGCAACCCTCCCATTTTCTTAACAAGGTTAGGACCTGCACGGCATGCAGTGATCGGTGTGTATTGGGGTCATAGGGTTAAGAGGCTTGTCAGGAGAGTGGCGACCTGGCAGTGGCGGGACTCAAACCTCAAACCTTCTGATAAACAACCTGAGCTGCCAGTGCCACTTATAAACATCCTTCACTAAATATTGCCTTTGGTTAGCATGCTAAGTGATGCTGGTGGAGAAAAACTTTTCCTGACTCACTCCTCCAAAACACCCCAAAGTGACTTAAATAATATAATTAATTGAATTAATATCCAAAATATTTAGATCTGGTGACTGTGCAGGCCATTGGAGATGTTCAGCTTCACTTTCATGTTCATCAAACCACTCTGTCACCAGCCTTCAGGATACAATGTTTGAACCAGTGTGTGCACATGGTCCTCCAATGGTTTGGTAGTCCTTGGCAGTTATGCGCCCAACTATCACAAGTATTGGGCCTAGGGAATGCCATGATATTGCAACCCAGGTTTTATGTTTTTTGGATACAATGCGGGTTAGCACCCGGACATCCCTTTCAGACAGCTTCCTCTCGCATCCACAGTTACTCCTGTTGGATGTGGTTTGTCCTTCTTGGTGGTATGCTGGCATTACCCTGGATACCGTAGCTCTTGATACATCACAAAGACTTGCTGTCTTGGTCACAGATGTGTCAGTGAGACGCACAATAATAATTTGTCCTTTTTTTAACTCTGATATGTCACCCCTAATGTTGTGTGCATAGCAATATTTTAAGCAAAACTGTGCTATTACTCTGCTATTTAAAGCTTTATACTCTGCTCTTACTGGTGGAAAGTGCGAGCGATGAAGATTGGCCACCAGGCTGGTCAAATTTAGCCATGAAACCTCCAACACTAAATTGGCCAGTGTTTCAGTTTCCTTGTCCAACCTCTTGGTCCACAGTTACCATCTAGACCATCTTGCGAGTAGTTTTAAGCGTTGACAACGTACCATATAAAATTTTTTCTTTTTCTTTCTTAAGAAAAAAAGAATGTAATCCATGCTATAAATCAAACTTTCCCCACTTTCCTTCTCCCAGTTTTTGCACTACATCTTTCATCATAGCCTCACTATACACTTACACCTTAACTTGTAAGTGTTGTTTGCGGAGATGTTTTCAGTTTCATTCTGCTTATTCGGTATAAAACAAGTTCTTGGTGGCTGCTGAGTATTTGAAAAATTAGCCCATCCAGGCAACTCTGTCATTACTTGCTCTGTCTGCTGCTTCTCCCTGAACAACGAATAATGTGATTGATGCCACGGCAGGCCTCTAATAACTCTCGTTCCCCTTTTTTTCACCAGTATGTGCAATAATAACTCTATGGAGGTAAACAGGATAGCGAACAAGCTGCCGCACAATTGCAAAACAGGTAGAAAGTAGAGCAAAACCACAGACCCTTTTCTTTTCCTTATGCACGTGGTTAATAAATGATATAAATGGTCGAGGTCTACAATACCGTATAATACAAATCATACAGTATATGGGGCTAAACCTAAGCAGGATTATTTCCCGTATGAATATAATCAGACTATGCATCATATATTTACTTGCACTGACATCATCTAGGCAGGCACAAGCCTGTATCACATATAGTAACATGTAGTGTATTCCTCCACTCAGTCAGGAGATCCAGAACCCCGTACATTTCACCCGCAGGCACCTGAGACAGTCAGCCCCAGCAGCATGATGCAACACACTGACACACCGTGCTGCTGAAAAAAAAAAAATCAGCTGTGGGTGCTTGAGTGCTGAGATGGTACTGATGGAAGGTAATATTAAGCGTATGCACAATTTATGTCATTGTAAGGCCGGGAATTTGAGTTTTAAGAGATCCTTGTGTAAACACCGGTATGTGGATGATGAATACAACCTGCAATAGCGTTTCTATCGTTTTACCACACCAATATAAAACCACAATTTAAATATGCCACTCAAAACCGATACATTTTTATTTTTTTATTTTTAAGAGCAGAACATATTGCTTTTCCTTAGTTTGTACTTGCCAAGTTCATTTTTACAAGGTCTAATCGAGGAGAAAAGAAACAAAGATAATTAGGTTGCACAAATCAGCTTCTCATCACATGGTGCACATCCTGCGCGCTCGCTGTTAGAGTGAAAATCCCGAGTCGCAATCTCTTACAGCAGCGCCCACAGTATCATAAATGGCCATCTCCTCTTTATTCCATCTTATTTTCTCAAATTTACTTAATAATGAGGTGAGAACAGCTAACATCATAGATTCTGTTCAATTTCACTCAAATTGAGCAAACCATTTCCTCTACCACTTATTGCACAAAAATGGCTAAGCTGTAGAATTTTAATTATAGGATCATCAGCATGCTGTTAACCATCCTTTCACTGAGACACTGGAATCAAGTGAGCATCAGTGTGATGTTGCAAACGTGGAAGTGTGCATGTGCGTATGGCTTGGCCTTGAATTCAGAGCTTTGGGGACAAAAAAAAAAGGGTGTGCAGCTGTGTCTTTGATCTCCGAAAAAAGTGAGCACTCCCAATTGTGTGTGATCCAAAAGGCTGCAGCTGAACTTGTAAGGACTAGGCCATGCAGAAACATTTTAAAATGCAACCGCAGTCATCGTGAGAAGAAAGACATGGTCCAGAGTGAAATGAGGAGAGGACAGCTGTAGAGTGTTCTTGTACAGGATCGACCCATTGTGCCACCTCCCGAAGTGACAGAGCTGCAAAATTAGTGACGCTCCAGGCTATGATATAGCTGCTGCACTTCTGTGCAAATTACCCTCATTTGCATCATCTTGGTAACACTTTCTATGAAAATCTTGTATGTAATACAGTATATAACAAATATGTTCAAAATATGTTGGAATGTATCTATAAGGCAAATGCATGAAAATGCATTTGACTTTATAAAAATACACTATATAAAAAAACACTTATAGTTATAGTAAACATAAAAGACACAATATAATGCTATGTTTAAGTTCGAAGTATTATTCATTGTTGAATTCTTTAGCTCTGCAATATACTTGATTCAAATAAATCTACTATTTGTGTTTTATATATATATATATATATATATATATATATAGAGAGAGAGAGAGAGAGAGAGAGAGAGAGAGAGAGAGAAAGAGAGAGATTCAGCCAAAAATGTATACACATTTCCAGAAAATCCAAATGGTATGATGTATATTATACTAATATAATATTTATAATATTATCATATTATTACTATATATATCAATAAATAACATGTAGCGATAAATTTAGTGTTAAAATATTTATACAATTGTTTTCTTTTCCTGTGTATAATTTTTTTGGCTGACTCTGTATATATCATATGTAACAAACACTATTTATAAATGTATATTAATTTATACATTTTTTAATTGCACATGCTTTATCTGTTGTCTATTGTTGTCTCTTTTTGTATAGAAATTGATAGTTTTTTAGGTTAACTTAAAAATGTAAATCTGTTATATCTGAGCTAGTCAGCTAGTTAGAGCTCTTAGTTAGCTAGCTGGTCCTGGTAAAGTCTGTTGTTAATTTATGTTGTGTTGTTAATTTATGTTGTTGCATGTATGTAGCACCTTGGTCCTGGAGGAACGTTGTTTCGTTTCACTGTGAACTGTATATGGTTGAAATGACAATAAATGCCTACTTGACTACTTGATTACTTGACCTGACTTGCAATTATTATTATTATAATTATAAATATGTACCTATGATTAAACATAATACAGCATGCAAGCTTAGTTTGTCCAAAATGAGGTGAATACCTGAATAATAAGCTCAAACATTAGGCAGCTAAATAACTATTTCATCTTCGGTAATTACTTGTCAGGATGCAGGTGAGTTATATCCTGGAAACACTTGGCACAAGGCGGGAATACACTCATAATGAGATGCCAGTCCATCACAGAAGACCATTCACACACATTCACACCTCAGAGCAATTGAGGATAGTGGCATGTTTTGGGAAGTGGGAGGAAATCCGAGAATCGAGAGGGAAACCACTTAGAGAGCATGTGCAGGACTCCACGCAGTAACCTGAGCTCAGGACTGAACCATTACTCACTGCACCACTGTGCCACCCGAAATCACCATTAACCGTAATGTTTAAAAAAAAAAAAAAAAACAGTATCAGTCTAAAGTTGTGGACACAACATCTAATTCAATGTTTGTTTGTTTTTTTGTGATTTATGTAATTTACATAACTATCAAATAACACATATGGCATTACGTAATTAAGTAACAACAATAACATCAACAGTCAGTTGTTATTTTAAGACACGGAGGTCAGCTGTTCTGGAACCGATCCTACAAGAACAGTATTGTGTCGAGTGCATTTGCAAAACCCATCAAGCACCATGATGAAACTGGCTCTCATGAAGACCTTGCCAGAGAAGGAAGACCAAAAACCCACCTCTGCTGCAGAGGAGACGTTCATTTAGAGTTACCAGCCTCAGAAATCACCAATTAACAACCAGCACCTCAGTACTATGTCTATGCTTTGGTTTATTAAATAGAGCCTGAGCTTGCGTGAGTTTTATTCTATATACCAGATTATGATAGATGGTCATTTCTGTCTATAATGATGTACATTTTATAAACACAAACCCATGAGACATCACAGCAGTGACACTAACTAACTAGGACCAATCCGTGTACAGGGCACATAAGGTGGGAAAAGGAAACATTTGCATGGTCACTGGAGACTTCACTTTATTATTATTATTATTATTATTATTATTATTATTATGTAACATGATACCACAAATTCAGAAAATCAGACTCACCTCTTTTTCGAAAATATACAGCTGGTCACCTTTGAGCATAACAAAGCGATTTCTCCAGATTTCTCTGAAAATGCCTTTACCACAGAACCTGCGGATCCAGCCCACTTTGTCTGGCTGTGAGGACGGTGGCATGGCATCTTGAACACCCTGTTTTAGAGAGAGAGAGAGAGAGAGAGAGAGAGAGAGAGAGAGAGAGAGAGAGAGAGAGATGGCTTGATATTGCATCACAGATGAAGTTACGAGGCGGCAGGGCGTCTTAGTTAGCACTTAGTTGCCTCCAACTCCAGGATATGGGTTCGATTCCCACCTTAGGGTCTGTGTGCATAGAGTTTTCATGTTCTGAACGTGCTTGGTGGGACACACAGATTAGGCTAACTAGTGTTCCCGAATTGGCCCATAGTGTGTGAATGAGTGTGTGTACAGTATGTGTGTGTGCCCTGAGTTGAATTGGCATTGTGTACTGTATGTACATATGCGATGTACCCCCACCACATGCCCTACGTCTCCTGGGATAGGCTCCAGGCCCCCTGCGGCAACATACACAGGATAAAGCGGGACAGACCAAGCGTGAGTGAGTGAGTGAATTAAAGTGCTCTGAATGAAAAATCAGAAAAGTCACTTTTACACAAAGACTCTCTTATAAACCCACTGCACCGAACAAACCAGATCGGCTTTAATAAGTCAGTTAATTTCCACAACTCAGTTATGGATTACAATTTTTAAAAATTTTAACTTCACCTGCTATACCAGTGTGTAAAAGGTTTAGTGTTTAGGTTTAATATACATTGATTAAAACAAGACAAAGGGGTTAAACAATGATTTAAGAGCATCAACCTACACTTAATAGAAACACCATATCAGTGCTGTAGGATAACAAACACACACACACACACACACACACACACACACACACACACATAATAATAATAATAATAATAATAATAATAATAAGTTGATTTGTTCAAAATCTTACCCTTTTGACCAGATGGCTCTTCTTCATCCTGAGCACGAGCTGTAAGCGTGATGTAAAGCTGAACAGTGCTGTTTGCTGTATTGTTCCTCTTTGGTTGACTTGCTCTGCGCGCGCTCGAAGATCACGTGCGTTATAACGCTACACTGCGCCGTCACGAGCCGCTCCAGACTGACTGATCGGCTCGTATACTCGAGGTTTACAAATCGCGGGCATGCACCCTCTCTCCATTGGCTTTTGGGAGTCTCCCTGAGAGATGCTGCGAGTTGCAGAGAAGCACATAATGTCCGGGTTTATAAAAAGAACCCAACTGCTCCCCCTACTGGCTACAGTCCAGAAAAGCCTTTTTGGCATAAATGTAAAAAAAAAAAAAAAAAACATTAATTACAAGATTGATTGTATTATACACAAATAACCATACCACATATCTATACCACTTAATACCACTTGTATACAAGGTTGTGGGGGGACCTGGAGCCTATCCAAAGAGACTTGGTGGGGTACACGCTGGACAGGGTGCCAATCCATTGCAGGGCACACACACACACAATCAATCATACACAATGGAAAAATATGGGAGCACTGTTTAGCCTAATCTGCATGTCTTTGGACTGTGGGAGGAAACCGGAGTACCAGGAGAAAGCCCTCCAAACATGCAAACATGGGTCCATGCAGACAATCATGAGATCGGAGTCGAACCCTCGACCCTGGAAGGGCGAGGCCGTAGTGTTAACCAGTACATCACCATGCCACCGAATTCCACACTGTTGAATGTGGAATAATTTAGAATATTAATATTAATAGTAATATTAATAATATGTTTAGCTCTCCATGCACAGAGCTAAACACTGCCTATTATAAATGACATGAATCTGAATTTATGAACATATAAACCTTATAAACTGTATATTGAAAGAATAAACAGTAGGAAAATAAACAAACAAACAAGAAACACAATATTAACAACAACAATTAGGTAACTATCTGAACAACATTGTTAGTTTCAGCTGCTCCCGTTGAGGGCTGGCCACATCAGATCATCCATCCGATCCACACAATGACTTGGCACAGGTTTTAAACCGGATGCTCTTCCTGACGTAGTCCTCCCATTTTATCCGGGCTTCGCACCAGCACTGCATCCAGTTTGGGCTTTGACAGGGAATCCAACCTGAGCCTTCTGCATGACAGGAGAGAAATCTACCACTGAGCCACCCAGGTAACTATCTGAACAATGGTGATGTTAAATTGTGAGTTAGGGAGGTTTAGAGTGTGAGCACACTGTGTGTCGTTGTCAGAAGAGAGGGATATATTTTTCAAGTGTGTATAAATTTTTTGGGCCCCTCTGTATGTTTAGAGCAGGGCTCACCAACTCTACTTCCCATAGAGTTCATTTCCAACCCTAAATCTTATCATAAGAAATGACTGGGATATATTTGGCCTGGAGCTGAATGCTGAATACCTTCACAAATAGGATTGGTGACCACTGGTTTAGACTCTCTGTAAAAGATTTTTCTATTTACTGTCAAGTCAAGTTCAAGTGTAGGATATAAACATTTTGTATGGTATGGGAAATCATAAAATGGCTAATAAGTATTTTGTAAAAACTGTAAGACCATATTTTTTACTGATATATTGTTGCATGTTACTGCTTTTCTGCCTATACACTGGAAACACTAAACACTAGGGTGAAAATATCCCCTGGATGGAATGCATCACACTTGTCTGCAACTAGGTTAAGTTTACAATCACTGATCTATCGATGTATTTTTTTGGCAAAGCATAAGAAAAACAAATAACCCAGAGAAAACCCACACATACACTGGAAGAATGGCCTTAACTGAAATCACTTGTAGTTGCTCTTTTTTGTAGGTCTTTCTGCCTTTCTGCTTTTAATTTAAGCACGCTCAAATTGTGTAAGATAATTTAAGAACATTTAATTTCTTGGTCCTCTGTAGTTCTTTTAAGGTTTTGTTACTGCATATTAAAAATTTAACTGGATGCCCTCGACCTGTGAACCAGGACCACTGCTGGTTTACTGCTTTGCGACTGTAATCATTATACCAGTTTTATTCTAATTACAAGCAGGTTTCTATATCTATACCGATTTAATACAATTTTAAACTGACAGCGATTTTACAAGTACAGTTTACAAGTACAACGTGATTAATTCACAGCATGTTTCAATGCGTCTGTCCTTCTATTAAAAGAAGTGTTAAGTCCACAATATTAAATTTTTTCCTTAAAATGTAAAATTTAGAAAAATAGAAACATATGGTTTTCGTTGATTATTTTTATTTTTAAAATATTCATTCTTCAGAATATCTTCAAGTATATCACACTGTACATTCACGGAGAAATCCTAAGAATAAGGACAAGGTGCCACACGAGGACACACACACAGTTAAGTAAAACTTATATGTGATTCAGAATAGACATAAACAGTCTGCATTCATGACCTTAAATGTTAAAATAATTGTAAATGCCCATGTGTCCATTCAATTATTTTGGGTATGCCAACCATGATCAGTAATTTATGTTACACACAAATCTAATTAAGTCAATGTAAATGATTAGTTTTTCACCACAATTACTACAGGTTAATGGGGGTTAAGCAGGTTTCAGAGTGCGTCATATCCATTATGAAGTCCTCAAGGACACATAACCATTAAACCATTACAGAGACAGGCTGTTTAATAGTAATTAACGCATTACCTCCAGTTATCTTTAAAAAAAAATTTGCAATTATGGTCCAGATTTGACTCTGCAAGTTGAATATGTATCTCTGTACACATGGGCATTAGAAAGATTAATGTAAAATGGGTAACTGTATATATGGATATAAGAAATTAATGGGATGTGGGTCACACCAACAGGGAGACAGTCCGTTCTGATACATCATCTCATCATTACATCAACTACTGTCAGTTCATTAAAATACATGGGCTGAATACAGATCCCCCTATTATAGTTTTAACCTGGACGAACATCAGTAACTGATTTATGGACATACAGCAGATACCGCCTGTGCAGTCAGATTTTGGGAGGGGCTGATTGAGTTCTTCATGCTGCCATGAGCAGATTTATCAGGATCATTATTATAACAAACATCATTGATCTTGAGTGTGACTCGCATGTACGAATCACTTTCTCTTGTTTTAAACAGCAGTCTTTCTCTGTCACACAATATGGTATATTCTGAACACTGGAAAGAGGAATGTCTGCAGTGAGTGGGATGTATATGTAAAAGGAGCTTTCAGCTCTAAGCAGTGTATTCTATTAATAAAAGAACTACGGATGAGTGTTCAGCGTCTGGTCGATGGACGTCCGGCTCCATGTGACACCCTGTCTACCCCATGACTCAAACCAGCTGCTGATGTCACCTCCTCCAGGAAGCTGTTGGAAAAAAAAAAAAGCAAACACATTGCCATGTATACTGCAGTCAAATCAGCACTATTGATCAGTGTGATGGGAGATGTAGCATACTTTCTGTCAACAAATCTGTAACTAGTTCATCAATCCTGACCAAGACGTCTCTGAATGTATTCCTTACTCTAATGAGGCATACCTGTTTCTGTATAGAAGGCTCGGAAATTGTATATAAAACAGCTAAAAATCTAACAAAAACATAAAAACTCTGAATACAGTCTGAAAACCTTCACAATAATCAAAATACATAATAGTTGTTTATAATAATATTTACTAATACCTACAAATGATTACATTATTACATATGCAGTACTGTGTCTTGATCCCCCATCATTTCTTTATAATTTGCTTCCAAAGCGCCAGACTTTCCTATATTTAAAATTATTGTTGAAGAATGTTTCTAATACATTTTTGTCTCTCATTTTCAGTCTAGTCCCTGTACCTGAGCAGTTTCCGAGGAATGATTTTGTTTGTTAAGCCACACAGAGACCTATGAATCATTTAAGCATTGAAAAAAAACTAACTAAAGGCATAAATCCTCTGTAAGATACAGATGCAGATGATAACAGATGATCAGGCCAGTGACTAGTATTAATGGTTGGTTGGAATAGACAAGAGGGGAAAGGAGGTTGCTGCCGAGGTTGCATAAACAACCAATTTATAAAATGTATCTTTAGGCACTTTGGAGCATGTCACAGTGAAATCTTTGCACCCATTTTTAATTTAATATGAAGAAATAATGGGTGCCTCAAGACACTGCAGAGTGCACTGTACTGTACGTTTTAAGCAAATATTATTGGTACCTTGTGTAATCTTACTAAAAAGTGCGTTGCTGATCCAATCTGAGTCTATGTTCTGAATGTCGAATGACAACTGAGCCTTCAAACAAGAACAAGAACAAGAGAACAAGGTAGAAATAGTGAAAAGCCCCAACCTCTTGGTGTTGTGAATTGTTGTTCCTCCAAGCACAATACGGACCCCTGGCATGGTGCGGTTCAGATTGTACACGGTCAGTGCTTCCTCATATGTGGCTCCTCCGATGATGAACACGATGATATCCTGAGGCCTGAGGTGGACAGATCCAAAGGGTAGGATATACAATATACAATACAGCTGTCTGCATTCATGAATGCATGTGAAATAAACAAATAAAAGTAAAGTAATGTTAAAAAAAATTTTGATCGCTTATCACTTTTTCTTCATCAACATACTGTAAGAATATGAATGTACTTACAATATGTACATTCATATGAATACATCTAATAAACATAAAAAACAATTCCATTCCAGTGGTGGTCAGTTGATACCATCTATAGTACCAGCTCCAAGGATGTGGATTGGGATTTGTTTAAATTTGTTGACTTGGACTCATTACTGTGACTTGCGGAATGGACAAGCTAAAACCATACTTCTTTAAAATTACAAGAGCCTGGTTATTATACATTGGTGAATATAGCTGTGTTTACATTAGAGGATCTTCGACATCAGGTTAAGTGTTTATTTTTAACACCATGTTCAGCATTAAATGCTGTATTACTGACAGGAGCAAGGTAAATGTAATAGCATAAAATAAATTAATACAAATTTAAAAAAAAGAATAGATTCATTGAAAAGCATTCCAAAAGACCTGAGCAAGAAATGAACACAATTAAAGACATTTTAAAAAGAAAAAGAATAATTAAAATTTTTTAAGTATGTCAGATGATCACGATAAGCATTATTATGGATTGTTTTAAATACATTTTAGATAAAAATCCAAAACTTCTCTCTGGTGTTATGATGTCAAAGACCTCCGTAAAAGCTCTTACTGAGTAATAACTTTCTCTGATGATAATTAGATTATTCCTTGAACACCAACATATAAACCTTTTAATAAAGTTTTTGAAATGCAGACTTTTTTTTCCAGAGCAAAGTGCATCTGAAGGTAAAACAGTAGTGTCCACTGTAATAAAAGCCAAGTGTCCTCTTCTATTTGCTATAGTCAGAATAAAAGATGAGAAGATTGTATTGTCGTCTTTTTTACTGCTAAATTATAACGATTAGAAAGTTCATTAGCAGAGATAATTCTGTAATAGCTGTAGTGTAGCAATATAATATACAATGTGGTTACGTACTGTATCATGAGATACATCTAAAGGAAATACAGATCTTTGATCGACACAGTCGTCATTAGAGTGCTGAGGCTAAAAACAACTGAAGCAGATAAGAGAAGGGTTGTATGAACCTGTCCCGCAGAGAACTCGGACCGAGGTACGGGAACTGACTGTCCTTCAAACGGCCTTTAATTAGCTGATCCAGGGTTTCATGCAGCAGGGGCTGGTGCTGGGTATAGACATTCTCCACCCCCTACACACGCGCACACACACAATTGTAATTTTTTCAGTATGAGCATACAGAGTCAGACGCAAATAAATACAGACAATTATAATTCTTGAGGCCACTCTGTGATGTGTTTCACCACGAGTACTCTATCAATAATTCTAGATCTATAGTGAGGCTTGAAGGACAATTTGGTGGCGTCCGGTGAATAATGATGTACCTTGAGTCCTTTGAAAAACTGTTTAGTGATGGCCACAGCATCTGTAGGAGTAATGAGATCACTTCCTCTGACCCGTTTGCCTCCATACTCGATCATGGCTTGCACCATCTGTTGTGTGGGAGGAAAAGTAGAACTAGAATGTGGTGAAAAATCTTTTGGCATGATTCACTTTAGCATACACCTTATTTACTAGAGTGAGTGCTGTTACACTGTAATAAACACAGCGCTTTATGAGTCATGAGACCTTGCGGTATTTTTCGGACACTCCTCTCCTGTTTAGTTCTTCCATGAGACTGGGTAAAATGCTGCTGCTGTGTCTCTCATAGCGCAGGGCGTATAGCATCACCAGCCGCACCGCGTCGAGTTCCGTCAGACGTGGGTTCTGCAGCACACGCCGCACATTCTGCAGGAACGGGAAAAACACCTCAGCGACCACAAGACAAAGTTGAACAACCACAAGACGAAGCTTTATCCATGTCTGGGTGCTCTGAGTCACTTTTGCTTCACTTTGAAGGAAACAGCCAAAAATAAAGCTCTGTGTTTTCACTTCAGCTTCATCTCCGAGTCATGTGTTAATGAGTGTGAGGAGTGCGAGGTACCTGCTGAGCGCTGGAGTGATCATTTTGGCACGCGAGTTCCTGTTCCACCTCAGATACCTCCATGAGCTGCCTCTCGCTGACTAGACGAGACAACTCGCCCACCACTGTCACATGTTTGGACACCGTGCCTGACATCTTCTTAAACTGCGGGTAATTATCCACGAATGCCTGCAGAGAGGGAGGTATGAAGGTTTGTGTAAAAAAATGTGACACTTTAAATTCTTAAAGTAATTAATAAGTAGAGGTAGAATATGTGTGTGGGTGGAGCTAGACATGTGTTTTGATTGGTCGAATATAATCTTAATAGAAGAATTACAGTTCATCAATCAAGTGAAATAACCAACATTTTGAGAAGAAAACACTAATAAAACTGGAGGGGGTTACGTTCCTAGAGCACCCATGAATTGTGAAAAAATTACAATTTTGGATGTGAATAAATGCTTATTTTTATAGTTTAAACCCTAAATATGCTCCAAAAACACATTTAATTTCATTCCAAACTCAGCTTAATACATTACCCTTAAAAAAAAAAAGAAAAAAAATTAAAGGTAAACCCGTATAACTGTACCGTTCTGTACTGCCGTGTCTTCCGCAGTGCTAGAACGTAAAACACCAATGTTACCTCTATATGTACTGAAATTCATGTTAGCGTGTTTTCTTTGGTATACACTGTCACTTTCTTTGGTATAAGTAACGTAGAGTAAATGCAGTAAGAATTCATCAACACAAGCTGCATTTTCCTCCACAGTTGCTTTGTGTTCTCTCTACAATACTAAAAAATGTATACAGTAATAAAATTCATATAGAATTGCCGAATTTACGTTAATATTTATGTCACAAAATTAGTCAATTACTGTGAAACCTTGGATCGTGAGAAACCTTGGTCTGAGAGAGTTTTGCATGACAAGAACATTTTTTAAATAAAAGTTAACTTGATAAATGAACGAGGTCTTGATATATGAGTACTGTTGTATGTATATGCTTTGTCTAGCGAGTGTCACATGATCACAAAGATTCTTCTCTCTCGCTGTGTAAGCCTCTCACATGCTTGGTCTCAGTGCGCATGCGTCACTTGTATAGGTCAACATCTGTGCGCATGTGTTCTGTTTACTATAACATTGTGACCACATGTGAGTGTATGTGTGTGCGCGTAAAGCATTTTTTTGTCCAAGTGTAGTGACTGTTCCTTAGTAACTGTACTGCAACAACGGCCTCCGTCAAGAAAAGTGCGGGAGATGAATCTGTTTAACTTCAATGCATCCCATTTCTGCAAAATCCTCAAAAGGAGGCTTTAAAGACATTTTCCGACAGAACAGCGATTCTGTTAGTGTGCGTGTGCGCATGTATTTTCATGTGCGCATATGTGTGCGCGTGAGAGTCATCCTGTTCATTTTAACTTTATATTTTGTATGAATTATTTTTCTGTGAATATTTTTGGGTTGTGGAACGAATCATCAGCTAGTTTCCATTATTTCTTATGAAGAAATTCGCTTTGATATACCAGTGCTTTGATATTCAGGATTTAACTGTATATTGTTCTTTTTAGTTTAATGTTAAAGCCCATGAAAAATGACAGATTTACACAAAAAAAAATCACTCTGGAAAAGGGGCATCTGCCAAGTGCTGTAAATGTAATGCCTTTTTCACATGAAACCAAATTATTGGGGGGGGGGAATCTTTCTGTTCCTGTACTGTTGATAATGTCATGTTTACTGTTAACCACCACCAAACAATTCCTGCTCACTGTTATGAGATTAAGATAAAGGACGGAGGTGTTCAACCAGCGCACATATAGGTCAGAGGAATGAATGAAGCGAAAGCAGTCTCCTCACCTTCATGTCAGTAATAGACTCCAGTTTCTGTTGGCCTTTGGGCTTTTTCTTCTGAAAGTCCTCCATCAGGTTTTTAATGTTTGTTCCAATTTCACCAAAGTTCAGGTACAAGTTCTGTTTTAAAGAAAGACCGAGAATTGGGGGGTGGTTTATGTCTCGACATCTTTATAGTCAAAAATAATAATAAATAATTTAAAAATTATGTTAAAATCTCAATGAACTCTAATCTGGTCAGTGTGAAAAACCCACTAACACAAACATGGACAACATTTTGACAAATACAGGTTTGAGTATAAATTTATGTGATACTCACGTTGGCATAGAATTCATCATTCTCTGCAGACAGCACCACTTCCTTTAGGTCTTTATTGATGCCAGGGACTCGAGACAGATCTATTCGGTTGTTGTTGAGGCCAAGCAGCTCATGAACCATTGCCTGATAAGTCCACTAGACGGGAGGAAGGATAAAAGAAACATATTTACTCAAGTAAACAAGGTAATTAAGGTATAATAATAAAATTCGTCTGGTTTGACCCACTAATAAAAGTATTTTACATCTTTTGAACATTGGTCTCTACTGCCCTCCAGTGGCCATAGCTAGTAAATGCAAACTAACCTAAATTGTGTCATGATTAACATGTGTGGTGGAAATTCAATTAAAGTAGTGAAAACTTTAACTAAAATAGAGACCAGTCAAGAATAAAAGCAAGCGTATTTAATTTTGTGTCTCCGCCAGCCAGTGGACCCTCACTGGAACCCATCGCTGGAACAGATACGTTCATATGTACTGTACATCCTCAACTCCCTCACACTCGGGCATGTTTTCTGTCCAGATAACACCAGAAAGTAGAGGTTTGTTATCTTTATTATTTATGGAGTTGTTTATCTGTGGTTGTAACTACTCTGAGAAACCGTGCAGGAATGCATTTTTTTTTAAGTTTTCCATCAGACATGTTAAAATCATGACGAACACTCACCTGGTTAAGGAGGGGTGTGATCGCGTCATCACTTCGGTCCAGGATGAGTAGAAGAGGCGGAACTTCGGTTTTCCTGAAGTCAAATAGTTCATATTCCTTGCTGATGATTTGCTACGGGATCAAACACAGACATAATGCATATTATATATACTGTAACTAAGTAATCTTACATATACAATGCAAGTACAAATTCTTTTTTTGCATACTATTTTGCTCCATCTATGATTAATGAGGAAGATGTACGCTGACATAAACAGGTCATTTGTAGGCTACTTGCAAAAGAAAGTATGTATACCACATCAACATGTTGCGCAATAAATTATATAAAATTGGCACGGGGAGTAACTTCGAGCTGAACAGTTAGAAAGAAGACATTAATCTTTTTTGTTACGTCCAGATTCTTATGTTAACAATTCAGTTGTAAAAACAGCTTGAGAACAAAATCTTCTTGAAAACTTTTGCGGGTGTTTATTAGGACATATCATCAACTAACTGCTGGCTACATAACGTCCAAACATCACCTAAATTATTATTTGGATAACGTATACTGTTTACATTGAAATGCAAGGATACATTCACAAAACAAGGCTTTTATGAAATGGGACAGGATTTTAAGCTGTCTCTCGAGGTAGCTACATTATTGCATCCTTTGTTGCAATACAACACCCATGTCAACACAGGGCCTTTAAATTTCTGATAGAGCGGTACTAAATTGATATGGAATTAGGAAAGGATGAGAATGAAATATAACAGTATCTTAGGAAATGAATGAAGAGGACAAGGAAGAAATTATTTGATAGATTTTTTGAGGGTGACGGGACCAGAAAAGAGGATGAAAATTAAACATATTAAACAGAATTACAAATACAGTTTCGAACTTTATTCCCGTGCTTGAAAAATTAATTTATAACTAAATTATTGTGCCTGGGAGTGCTGCCAAACACAACACACCTTAACACTTTCAGCTAGTCTCTTGGCCATGTCGGAGGAGAGCTGATAACGAATCATAGGACACTTCTTTAGGGCCAAGAGCAAAGATGTCAAACCTTGAGTGACACGTGGAAGAACGCTGGGATCCCAATTCCGACCCTGAACCAAACCACATAAACACGTTCATCAGTCAAAAACAGTGCAGAACTAAACATTAAGGTGAAAAAATTATCATTGAAATGAATAATAACCTGTAACTTTAAAAAACATTCTTTTAAATAGATTATTCAATTAAACAGAGATTTATTTTGTGTGTGTGTGTCGAGGATTTACAGTTTAGTAAAATATATTATTAATAACAAGTCAAGACGTTCTTTCCATATTATTTCCATGTACAACAGGCATGCTTCAGGACTGCCACAGCATGTGTCCTACCCGGGATACTCCTTGTAGATTGAGGGAGAAAAGATGAGGATTCACAGCAATGAAGTCTCCATAGAACTCCTACAGGACAACATCAATTTATTACAGTGATCTGTTAATCACAACTCGTAAGAAGATGTGAAAACATGTGTATATGTTCAGTCAGATAGACACAGACTTGCACTGACCTGCACCTCTGCAACAACCTCCTGCTCGTCAGCTTCTGCCAAGGCCTTCACTTCACTCTTACTGATGACATTACTGAAAACTAGATGAAGAAAGTCACGATGATGTGAGAGTCTAGAATTACACAGACTGCGTATGAAAACAATATATTAATGTTATTACTCACAAATAAAGTAGACACTGTATTTGGGACGTCGCAGCTCCTGAATCAGGCACTCTACATTATCCTAAACACATAAAGCTTGGTTGAGTTTGTGATTGTGATTAATGAATTTGTGAGAATGTGTGCAAAAGGTTTAGGCAAGGGGTAAAGAAATGCTATGTAAACGCAAGTGGAACATGTACAAGCCAGGGATATTTTTAAGGATCAGAGTCAGGAGTATGAGTAACCAGTTATACCAAGCAGGTGGTAATGATCAAACTTTTGACCTTATCTATGATATTGATGAACACATCTTCTAATTCCATGGACTTTCCTGAGTTTTATTTCTTTCTACAGTGTAAAACAATGCTGATGGCGTAGAAAATATGCAATAATCTTGTTTGAACAGTTGATAATGAGATGTATCTGCTTCTTATGCTCTGTAAATCCTTCATAACGGCTCTAATCTGAGGTGCTGTTTGTTAATTGGTGATTCCTGAGGCTGGTAACTCTAAATGAACTTCTCCTCTGCAGTAGAGCTAAGTTTTCTTGCTTTCCTGTGAAGGTCTCATGAGAGCCAGTTTCATCATCATGCTTGACAGGTTTTGCAACGAAATACAAACTTGTGTCTTAACTTTTGAATGGTACTGTACCTTCAAATACATTCATTAACTGAAAAAGAATCAGCTTTGAAGGAAGACTTCCATTTGTCATCCAGTGGGATCAAGGTTCACGCATCCCATACTTTCTAGAGAATTCTGGCCAAAAGTGGTCTTCAACGAAGAACTGCGGCCAAAAAAGCCATACCTCTGACATGGAAACAAGGCTAAACTATGGATTAAACTTAGGAACTGAGGCGCAGAAAAATGGCTGCAGGTGCTCTGGACTGATTGGCCTTAAATTTATTTTGCAGCAGAACAACAACCCAGAACAGCACACAGCTAATGTCATTAAGGTGTGCAAGTGTACCTAAAGGAATTGATGGCTAATTCTGGTTTTGCAAACAAAGGGTGATCACACCAAATACTGATGTGATTTGGATTTCTCTTCTGTTCATTTACTTTCCATTTTGTTAATAAATCAATTCATTTTAAAAATTAACAATTAACAATATATTTGAAAGCGTTCTTACTTTACAGCATTCTTTTTTCACACCCTACTAAAAGTTCTGCACAGTACTGTAGTACTGCTGTTTACACACACACACACACACACACACACACACACACACACACACACACACACACCTATCAGCCATAACATTATTACAATACTGTCTTATATTACAAAACAAAGGTTTTAGTCATAGTAGCACATGCAGCTAGAAGTAAGCGTTTTGATCACATTGTAACATTAGATGGCCTTTCTGTTCCATCAAGTGCAACAGTAAAAGACCTTGTGTGATTATAGATTCCAGTCTTTCATTTGAAGCTCATGTAGATAATATTTCCAAGATAGCATTCTTTCACCCAGAAATATTGCCAAGAAAAGGAATACATTGTCACTAAACGATGCAGAAAAACAAGTTCATGCTTTTATCACCTCTATTAGTGACTATTGTCACTTCTTACTGTCTGGTTGTTAAACTAGGCGCATAAACAAGCTTCAATTAGTTCAGAATGCAG
The DNA here is from genome assembly GCA_011419295.1 of Clarias macrocephalus. Lineage (NCBI taxonomy): Eukaryota > Metazoa > Chordata > Actinopteri > Siluriformes > Clariidae > Clarias > Clarias macrocephalus. Next base: position 18,543 of record JAAGKR010004513.1, on the reverse strand, counting down.
CAGCGAGTGTCCTCACTAGAATCAGAGGATACGAGCACATCACCCCTATCTTATCTACACTGCATTGTCTCCCTGTGAAATTTCGCATCGATTTTAAAATACTACTATTGACGTATAAAGCATTAAATGGTCTCGCGCCACAGTTTCCGAGTGAACTGCTAGTGTCTTACGATCCGCCACACCTACTTCGATCAAAGGATGCAGCCTGCTTGTCAGTACTGCATATTATGAAAACTACAACAGGGGGCAGAGCTTTTTCTTACAAAGCCCCAAAGTTATGGAATAGTCTTCCAATTAATGTCCGCAGTCTCAGTGTTTAGGTCTAGGCTAAAAAACTATTTATTTAGCCAAGCATTTTTGTGAATAGATTTGCCTTAGGTAAAGGAGCAGATCTGGGGGACTCATGAACGTAGAGTATTATGGTGAACTGGTATGTTTAGATGCTCTCTTCCCCACTCTCATTGATCACTCAGGTTTGTTGATGGTGAGGTGATTGGTTGCTTTACATCTCAGGGAGCCCTCATGTCTGTGTTTCCTTCTGGCTCTCCATTTTAGTTATGCTGTCATAGTTAGTCCTGTCTGAGTCCCTGCTTGCACTCTGCCAATAATATACATTCACCTTATACATTATGTGACTGTGAACATACCCAAATGTTATCTGTGTTTCTCTTCTGCTCTCTCCTCTTCCTTTCTCTCTCTCTCCCTCTCTCTCTCTCTCTCCCTCTCTTTCTCTTTCCCAGATCCAGACCCCCTCTGCCCTCTGGACCTGTCTGACTGGTGCCCCACTTCTGGTTGGAGATCTTGTCGCATGGATGCCCCGCATGGTCTGTTTGAGATGCATGTGGTGACTGGGGACAATTCCACTTTACCATGAAGATAATCTTTGCCTCGGCTGATACAGATAGCTGTTTTTAGAAGATTTTTGACTGCAGTCGCTCGATAGTGCAGGACTTGAATTTCCTAACTTTAAGACATTAACTGTTATATTGAATTTCCAGCGTTTAACACCTCCACACCCAACCCCCACCCCCTTCTGCAACCAAAATAGTGATGCACTGTGTGTTTGGACTGATTTCTCTGACAACCAGCATTAACCTTTTTAGCAATTTGAGCTACAGTAGCTCTTCTATGCGATCGGGCTACACAGATCAGCCTTCACTCCCAATGTGCATCGGTGAGCTTTGGCGACCAATGACCATGTCAAGTTAATACTTTCTTTTCCTACAGTTGAGGACCCTTCAGAAGGAGCAGAGCATATTATCAAGATTTGATTTCAGTTAAGGCTACGGTTACAGTTTTAACTAATCCAACTTTAATCTAATACCACAGATTTATACTCTTCATTCCTTCATCTTCAATAATGGTTATCCTGTTACAGGGTCATGAGGGCCTGGAGCCTATTCCAGGAGACTTAAGCATGAGGCAGGGTACACACTGGATAGGGTACTAATCCATTGCAAAATGGACAATTTGGGAAAGCCAATTAACCTAATCTGCATGTCTTTGGACTGTGGACTGAGGAACACAGGAACCACATGCAAACTCCACACACACACAAACCCAAAGTGTAAATCGAACCAGGACCTAGCCACTCTATTCTGTTAAATAATGTTAAGCATTCTTTATCACTAATAACATGATTCAAAGCATAGACACCTTGGTTGGTCTCAGGAAGCAGATGGCCTTCAGGTGTTTCATGTTGTCACGATTTTGTGAGTCTATCCTCTCAAACAGGTAGACCTCCTTTTGCAGGATCTCGGATTGTGTGTAGACCATGCTCACGATGCTGGTCTATGGACAAAATAAAGAGGACAATTTGTAGTAAAGTAGAGAGTACCTATTACTGCATGACTATCTGAATACATACTATACGGACAAAAGTTTCTGGCCAAACCTGCAATGACATTGTATCCAAATACATTTATTTCAATATGGAGTGTAACTCCTTTTGAAGATATAACAGCTTTCACTCTTACTGGAAGGCTGCCCACATGATTTTGGAGTGTTTCTGTGGGAATTCATGCCCATTCATTCTGTTGAGCACTTCTCTCTCGGTCAGGCACTGATGTTGGACAAGAAGGCCCGGCTTGTAATCTCCAGTTTCAGTTCATCCCAAAGGTGTTTAATGGGGTTGAGTTCAGGGCTCTGTGTTAGGGCCAGTCAAATTTTCCACACCGAACTCTGTCATGTTGGAATAGAAAAGGGTCTTCCCCAAACTGTTGCCACAAAGTTGGAAGCATAGCATTGTCCAACATGTCTTCGTATGATGAAGCATTAAGATTGCGCTTCACTGTGGATTGATTGAAACACCTCAAATCAATAATTAAGAGGTTTGGCCAAATACTTTTGTCCATATAGTGTATTTTGAGCTCACATAAACAGAAGAAGTTAAACACTGGTATCATGCAATACAACAGTACATGAACTATTAACGTTACTAATAATCGTAGTAGTTCTAATCAATGACAATGTCATGAAGGTATATTATGCGTGTCATAATATAATAATAAATACATGTTTCTTCCTACCGTTTCTTTATCCATGAGCAAAACCTTCATTCCTGGTCCGCTGCTTTCTATCATTTTAGTCACATACTGCTTGACAGCTAAAGTCACGTTCATTTTGTCAACAATAAAATCCTTTACAGCGTCTATTTAACCGAAATTCCTGCTGAATTTCCAGCTGTTATGTTAACCTAGTTAACGTACACCGCGTATCTGATGATTTTGTTGACAATGGAAGAAAAACCTCAACGTATCGCCCATGTAGGCGAATTACTTCCGGTTTATAGAACGCACGGATCTGAGACCAGTTAATAAACCGATCGGAGAATGCGGTTTTATGGAAATCCTCAACGTCACAACTGATCTCAATTCAGCTTATAAGCGAGCGAAAGGCTATCCCAGAATGCAATGCGTCACCGTTGTACAGAGCAAATAAAACGCCATAGTGGTGAGGTAGGAGAGCGATTCCTAGGGGTCCAAGCACCGTTTCTTGAAAATCCTCTTGCTTTGAATCCATCCATCCATGAACCTCTGTAGTCTATCTAAGGACCGTGAAGGCTCACTTTTGATTACCATTGTGTTTATTCCCATTATTACAACTGTGGTAGGACCTCCGGTAAACATTCACAAGCGCAGTCACACACTATGGGCAAGTAACCTCATATTTATGGTTTTGGAGTGTGGGAGGAAACCCACCAACCATTGGGAGAACAAACTCCATGCACACCGACCCTGATGCAGGAATCGAACCCTCGACCCTGGAGGTGCGAGGCCACAGTGCTAACCACTATAATCACATATTATATAGTACAAGAGTTAAGTCTTACAAATCGCCCCAGAAAAGTGTAAGCCGACTAATAACGCGACATTAAATTTAATGACCAAGCTACGGAACATTTGTTTTGACAGCCTTCAGTTACATGCACTCTAAAAATACAACTGAATCAATGGACAAAAAATCCATCCTGTGTCTTTTTTTTATTTATTTTTTTATGCATGTCAAAGAAACATTAAAATGAATTACACTGTAGTGAATATGTTAATACATAGATTATGCTGCATTTGACCCCTCAAAAAAATTAAAAAAATATTAAGACAGTATATTATTTATAAATTATTAATTGTAAATTATTTATTATCATTAATTATTTTTATATATAAAATAGGATACATATCATAACTATATAGAAAACAATAGGAAAGTACTATGTGTTTAAGAGAGTGAACCCGCACACACTCACATTTCCTGGGAGTTTATTCAACAAAATATATATTATGTTTTATTTAATTGTACTGGAAATGTTTATACATAGTAGAAACGGAGAAGCCTGATCTTTAAGACAAAACAAACTGACATTAAGAAAAAAAGCAAAAATAAACTACAGTAATGTGATGGTGATGGAAGACCACTGGCTTGACCCTGGCATCTTCTTTGTTGTTTAAAGGCGGTCGATCCTGACTGGTGTCAGTTATCCCCTTTGTAGCCAACCATCTGAGCACTCATATTCCAAAGTTTGACTGCAGCAACGTCATCCTTACCCTCTGCTTTTGGCTCCTTCAGCTTACAATCACTGACACAAACAGTAATCATGTCATAATTGTGTCAAATTCCCATTTTTTATATTTGATATGATATAAATGTAATATAAAGTGTTGGTGGAACACAGCTCTCTCGATACATAGCACTGATATTTAATCATAATGCATCTCACACTGTGTGTTAAAGGTCTACATTATACTTTTAACTTCATATCACATATTCATATCACATATTTATATCGGATATTTATACACTGGGGAATGATCATATACCCACCTAAAGTAGCTACCACTATATTTTTCCAGCCCCTCAGTAACAGCACAGTAGATAGAGGTCTGAGCTCCCTGCTTAGGGGTTTTCATCAAGAAGATAGCAGGAAGGGTTAAAAAGGTGGTGAGCACAGGGTGACTAGTTTTTACATGCCGGCCCAATTCAGTGTAGATTATTCCAGGATGCAGGGCATATACTGATACCCCAGAACCTGATCAAACACAAGACAAGACAAAAACAAGGCAAGAAAAATGATATATAAATAAAAAAAAAATATGGGTCATTTTGACCTTATCTGGTATATACATATTTAATATGCAGAAGTCGGTGTCTTCAAACCTTTGATCCGACGTGCTAGCTCTCTGATGAAGAGAATGTTTGCAAGTTTGCTCTGCTTGTAGCTAACTAGGGGACTATATGGTGTGTTGGCGAAGTTGATATCGTCAAAGTGGATCTTCCCTGGAGGATAAAAAACTTTAGTAAATAACTTAAAAAAAATAGAATTTCTCAACAACAACAACAAAAAAGAATATACAGGCTGAGAGTAACACGTGGGACCTACCCCCTTCATAAGCAATACTGGCTACAGTGACTACACGGCTAGGTGCAGAGGTCTTCAGCTTGTCCAGGAGTAAAACCGTCAGGAGGAAATGGCCCAAATGATTGACAGCAAACTGAGTTTCATACCCATCCACTGTTAGACTGTGAGGACACATCATCACTCCTAATGGAATAATAGTTCAATATTCACTCATATATATTTCTATTCAATCAATATTACTAACTATTACAAATTACCCATTTTTATAATATTTAATGGTTCATTTAAAAACCCATATAAAAGTTTAAATCTGTAGTAAATTAATACCCTTACAGTCAGAATTTAGACGCACCTGTTGGTTCCCTTCCATTAAAGAAAAAAAGGTCACTAAAATAATTTGAAACCTGATAGAAGTAATTATAAATAATAAATTAATGAACATCTAATGAAAATCTTGACATTGTTTTTGTATTTATTGTGATTCAACAAAATAATTCTTAAAAAAAATAAATAAATAAAACTGGCCTGGACAAAAATGATGGGACCCATAACCTAATATTGTTTGCAAATCCTTTTGAGGCAATCACTGTAATTGCACTGCAAGTAAATTCTGTAACTGCTAGTGAGACTTCTGCACCTGTCAACATGTAGTTTGGGCCACTAGTCATAAGCAGAGTGCTCCAGTCGTCTCAGGTGTATTGGGTGACTTCTCCAGACTGCATGTTTCAGCTTTTCCACAGATGTTCAATATTACGTAGATCAGGGCTCATTGGAGACTACTTTGGGATAGTCCAGTGTTTCATTCTTGCCATTCTTGGGTGTTTCTAGTCAAGCATCTCTAGGACATACATGTTTCACAGTTGGTGCAGTGGTCTTTTCTTTGAAAGCTTATTTTTTGCATAAGTGAACATACAGCTAATGTGATTTACCAGAAATCTCCCATTTTGTCTCATCTGTCCAAAGGACATTCTCCCAGAACCACTGTGGCTTGTCAATATACTGTACATTTTGGCAAATCCCAGTCTGGATGTTTTATTTTTATTTTTATGGTTTGCTTTCAACATTAGAGTCCTCCTGGGTTTTATTTTTCTGTTCAATTAGATTTTTATATAGGACACGCCTAACATGTCACTATGGTCAGATTTTTTCAATCTTTTCCAGAGATATCCAGTTTCATTAGTTTATTATTATTATTATTATTATTATTATTATTATTATTATTATTATTATTCACTTGAATCACAATTCAGAATTATGATTTGATTATGATCGGTCAGTGTTTATTGCATTATTTATTATTACTTTTATCAGTATAACTTTTATTACTAATAAGATATCAGTATTACTTATATCAGTAATAACTATAGTGAAATAAATCAGAAAGACATGCAGTTACAAAAATGAGGAAAACAATTGTTCTTGCATATTGCATACTTTTCAAAATCTCCTTTTTATAAGTCATAACGACAGACACATTTCAGCACAGAATATGTGAATGGTCTCACCAGCATTGTTAATGAGTATGTCCAATCGATCTTCTGTGGTGATGTATTCCTGTGCAAACTGTCGTACCGAGGAGAAGGAGGCCAAATCCAAATGCCGGACCACAACGTTACCATTTCCTGTGGAGCGGCGTAGCTCTTCTGCAGCTTTCTCTGCTCGTGGGAGATCTCGACAAGCCATCACCACACGTGCTCCTAAATTGCATTAGAGACCTGAGTGACTATTGGTATCTCATAAATACTGTAGTTCTTAACTGCATATATGCATATAAATAATGATTGTTTGATTGTAAGGGTGGTTACTAGACATATTTCTACCTCTCTTAGCCATGTCCTGTGCTGTCTCTTTTCCAATTCCAGTGTTGGCACCAGTGATGAGAACAGTCTTGCCATCTAAACGCACACGACTGTAGCAAACTCCACCTGCAAGCCACTTTCTCAACACAGCCAGACCTGTTTTCATTGAATTTCAAGAGTTTTAACATGAACATCTTGGACATAGACTGACTTATTCAGTAGGGAATTGAATTGCAGTAAAAGTTTTGTTTTATTCCCGGCTTAAAGTCCACTTGGATCAAGTTCCATAAAGCCGCACCAGATTAGCTTTTATAATCACCAGAAAATTCAAGATTTACCTTCAGATTTGAATACACACTTATAGTCAACGCTGCTTAAACAATTTAATAGACTCTAAATTATTTATTCTGATCCTCTGTATACCTATTTCTGTGTGCTGTACCTTGAACAGAAAAACAAATAATAGCATACAATGATATGAGAGTATTTATATACAGTAACTTACTAATGACTGTAACTGCAGTTATAGTCCCATATTTAGCCATAGGATTCATGTCCTCCCACAGATTTGAAATAGAGATGTATAGATTCATGTTATATGCAGAGAGGAGATCTCAGTATTTCCAGCAAAAAGAGTCAACTTCCCAAATCTTGCCTGCTCATTCCGTGCACTATCCAAACTGTGATACAACCTTGGACAATGTGTAAATACCTCTAAGCTCCTCCCACATGGGCAGGGTGAAGGTTTTATAAGCAGATTAGACTAAGCAGCATGGCTCAAAGTCATGCAAGAAAAACAAAATACTGAGGAAAATGGTGAATAATATGTAATCAGGACCTATCAAGGCACATGTACTGCAAATATTCTAGTAAAATAAATTTTATAAGATATATACCTACTTTGTATCTAGACTAACTGGACATTTGTGTAGTAGTAGCTTAGGAGGTTAGTTTAGTGTATAGTGTAATAGTATTTGCCGGGTGTAGTTTTACATTATTTTTTTAAGACATGAGGGAGAATCACAAATCAGGAAATGTAGAGTCGAGAATGTTCGTTATCTAATAGGCAGGTTGTCCATTAATGATAAGTGCTGTGAGTAATGTTGAAAGGGATATCAGTAGATATTGGCTCCATATGTCTGGCTTAAGGCGTGGGATATGAAAAGATGGTGCAATGCAACTGTGGTGATGTATTAATGTTAATAACTTGGCTTAGTTCCTTCATATGAAGAGCTGACCAGACATGGGAGTGTGTTGGAACTTGGCCTGGGGAACATGGAGCGCACAACAAAATATATCAGTGAGATGCATTAAGGGTGTTAGTGCGAATGTTGGGCTAACATAAGTTTTCTTCATGCCTCAGTGCTCTGTAGCATGAGCCTACAGTAAGCAGTAAGCTGCAGGGTCAAAGGTTTGTTTGGAGGTAATGAACATACAGTTCCTTAATGATTTATGGTTTGTTTATAGATGTTGTATACATGCTCCCCCTTTCTTTGTTTCCTGGAGATTTTTCTCATTCCTTATATGGCAATAATTCTTACGGTTCGCCACATGTTTATAGAAGATGTGAATAACTCAGTCAAGTAGTGGCGGATGTATCCCTCACGTCCCCCTCATGTAGCCTGCATGGGGGTTGGTGATAGGACCAAATATTTACTTTGCATTTACTCAGGGCATTAGCTTAGGACCGACATACAGTGCTGCTTTGATTAATTTATTAGTGTATTGTTTTTATTTTGTTGTATATTTGACACACTGGAATGATGTAGAGCACTTTGTGTTATATTACACAAAGACAATGCAAGTGAATACGAAATTAAGCGTTATGTATTAAAAGGGAAAAAATCTGTCCAGTCAATCTGTGCGCATAAGCAAAAGTTTAAATTCATATACAGAATATGCAGTATCTCACCCCATTATGCCGCTGTAAAATTTACCAAAATATATCTCAACTGTGGTTTAAATGTAATTCAGAAATAGGAACATTCATGCATCTATTCAGGACTGTAAGAAAATTAAATATTTTTGGTATGAGGTACATTTATTGGTTTACAAAGTACTGCCTAGAAAATTCACTTTGTCCCAAATTATATACCTTTTAAACAGTAAAACATTGCTAGACCTTTCTTCTGATTGAATTAGTTTATTCAATTTCATCACTTATCAAGAAATGCATACTTATCTTTTGTACCTTGTGTACTAACTCTGAAGATGTGTTTGGCTAATCTTTTCCCTTTGGACAAACATATATATGACTTACAGAATAAATGCGAACTATTCTGGTCCCTTTGTGGGACTTGAACAATCAAGACCCTAGTCCTGGCTCTTTTTTTTCCCCTTTTTTTCCCTTTCTTTTATGTTTTTGCTTTCACTGGATTATCTTGCCCTTTAGTTTTATCATGATCACTCTTTCATATTAACAGAATATTGTTTGTGTTTAAATACAATTGACAGATTTAAATCCAGACTTTGACTAGGCCCCTAGGCCTCTTCAAAACCTTTATTTATTTATTTATTTATTTATTTATTTATTATCCATTCAGAGGTGAACTTGCTGGTGTGTTTTGGATCATTGTCCTGTGCTTGAGCTTGCGGTCATGATCTGATGACCAGATATTCTCCATCAGGATTTTTTGGTAGAGCGCAGAATTCAAAATGTCCAAAAATGTGGTTAATCACTGTTCATTCATTATTTAAATTAATAATGTGGGGCAGAACGGGTCCAGGGCACGGCTCCTTGCTTTTTAAGGGTGTATGGGCAAGACAGAGAGTGGATCTGGTATTCGTAGTACAAGAGCAGGAAGTGGTGAATAACTTAAGCACCACATGCTTGACAGGTGTTACAAATACTATAGGTTCTTATAGTCAGTAAATCTTGTGAAGGGATGTGCTGTTGCATCCAACTAGTGAAGCCCTTCCAAGGCAAGCTTGAATTGATATCTAATTTTGTTATACCAGAGGACCAATACCACAGGATGCAGATTGGGACCTTCTGTGTACCAATCTGTGAAACACTCCTGCTTCTGAGATGTCCAACGATCTTGGACAAATTATGATGCTTCAAGATGGCAGTTGTGCAGGCACTTTTTATGTGCTGTAATGTATATGTGACAAAAAATAAAGGCTTTACTTTTTAATATGCTGAATTCTTACAAAGCAACTGGATTTTTTTCCAAATAGAAGTGCACAGACTGGCTATGGAGCTGAAACCCTGTAAAAACTTATGGTAGAAATGGTCAAACGCTTATATCTTTGCAATTCCTAAAGAGTGGTGTGGACAGGCCATTGTGTGATTGTGGCAAACTTCTCTTGGTCTACAGCCACCCCATGTGGGCTAATGATGTAGTAAGAATTTAGGAAGAAAAGCATCATGACATGAAGCTCATTTTTGTCTAGCTTAACATAAAGTTAATATTAGGGCAATGGTGGCTCAAATGTTTACTGTGTTACTGAATGGAAGGTTCAAGCCCAAGCACCACCAGGCTGCCACTCTTGAGCCCTTGAGCAAGGCCCTTAACCCTTCCGGCTCCAGAAGGGCTGTATCCTGGCTGACCCAACTTTCTATTGGGTGCCATTTATTTGGCAATAAAAAAAATAAAAAAAAGAAGTGGTGCCAAAGGGCCCATAGGACCAGTGCTGGTCACTATTATTAGCACCCCTGGTTAAGATGTGTTCTTATGCTTCTAATGAATATTTTTTTTAATTTAAACAATAATAGAACCACTGTCAGGGATAACCCCTAGAGGGCGCCAAGAGACTTTTTGTGTTTTATCTTTTGTTTGGAGTTCGTTTCCCAGAATGCACCTCGGTGTCAGGTGATGGGAGCGCTCACCTGAACTGAGGTAGCTCATCAGTTACTTTATAAATAGCCTGCCTTAGTTCCGTTTGGTTGTCTTGCATCTGTTTTGTTATCATATTGTTAAATTTCTGGGTTTTATCATAGCTCCTGTTTTCAGTTGTCTTAGTTATTTGTGTTTGTTTTCTTCATATTATTAAAAACTTTAAAGTCTTCACCTCTGCGATTATGCCTCGCCTGTTGCAAACTCACCACAAACGTGACAACCACAATGCAACAAGAGAGAAAAATCCAACCTTTTATTGAAATACAATTATTCAGTGCAGAAAAAAATCCCACATTAAGATTTTTTTTAATTATTATTATTATTTTTACATGAAATCTTGGTGGCCACAGTTATTGGCACCCCTGATTTTAATACTTCGTACAACTATAAGACATCTCCTCCTATAACATTTCACAAGACTGGGAACATAGATAGAGAGATCTTTGACCGTTCCTCTTTGCACAATCTTTCTAGATCATCCACAATCCTGGGTCCTCTCTCATGCACTCTCTGCTTCAGAATTCCCCACAGATTTTCAATTGGGTTGAGGTCTGGGGACTGAGATGGCCATGAGAGGAGCATGATTTTGTGACTGCTGAACCATTTTTGTGTAGATTTCACCACACATTTTGGGTCAGTATCCTGCTGAAAGACAACCCATCTTCAGCTTTCTGACAATCAGGTTTTTATTTCAAATGTCCTGTCATTTTAGTTCATGATGCTATAACCCTAACAAGGTTCCCAGGACCTTTGGAAGAGAAACACAACCCACAGCATTCACAGTGGGCATGGGGTGCTTTTCCGCATACTCATCTTGTGTTTTACGCTAGACCCAGACAGCGCTATCTTATTCTCATCTGACCACAGCACACGGTCCCAGTTGAAGTCCCAGCAAACTCCAGACATTTATATTTGTGATTGTAGGTGATAAAAGGCTTTTTCCTGAGCATGCCTCCCAAACAGTTTGTTGGCATAAAGATAGCGTCTGAAGGTTGTTATGGAGACTTTGTGACCCCAAGGTGCCTCTTTTTGATGCAGTTCTCTAACAGCAAGCTTTGGAGATTTTTTTTACTTCTCTTACCATCCTCGTCACTGTATGGGGTGTCAAATAAACATGGGTCCTCGTCCAGCCTTGTTTGTCGCTGGTCCAACTGTTTTAAACTTCTTAATGATTCCTCTGACTGTAGATATGGGCGAGTTTAGGCAAGTGGCTATTTTCTTGAAACCATTGCCTGACTTATGAACAGGGTTGGGGGGGACTTTTTAAATAACTAATTACATTACAAAATTACTGTCATTAAAAAGTAATCAGGTACATTACAGCATTACCTTCTCATTAAAGTAACTAGTTAGAGTACTTTTCCATTGCAGAAAATGAAACTCCTTTGTGATTCCTCATGCATGCTGTTTTAGTCAAGACCTTTATAATTATTTTACCATCATCACTCACCGAAGTTTGGCCCATAATCTGTTAACTACTAACAGGGAATAACAGTGGGGGGCAGGTTATCGGGGGCAGGAGCGGGACTTGTAGGATGACTTTCACAAATACACACACTAACGGAATCACTGCTGTCTGGCTCACGGATTACATAAATTGTCTAAATAACGGATTACATTTTTGAAAATATAACTAAATAACTGAGTACTTAAATGGCGGGCCTAACTCGTTAGATTACTTGTTACATCAAAAAAGTAATCCAAGTACTTTGTAACGTGTTACACCCAACACTGCTTATGAAGGTTCACACACATCTGCCTTACTTGAATAGGGTGTTCTTTTGTCTTTCCCATGTTGAAGAATGGATAGGAGAAATACGCCTCTGTGTCACATCATATTTATACCAAAGGCAAACAGGAAGTCATGAATTATTAATTAAATGTTTCTAGATATCCTGATCAACTTTAAAAACTACAGTAAAAATGACAAAAATGCTCCAATTACATTCATTTTATCGAAATTGTTAGGGGTGCCAATAATTGTGTCCTGGTGATTTTATAAAAAAAACAATAATTTTTTAGGCATGTATTTTTTTATATTTATTTTTTATTCACTTGAGTTAAAGATTAGATTTTTCTAAAATTTTCAGTGTGAGATTATGCTTCTGCAATAAAAACTGAATTTATTAGAAGCCTTAGAACACCTCTTAACCAGGTGTGCCAATAATTATGACCAGCACTATATATATATATTGTAATAAAGATTATAAAAGAACGATTTTAGAAAGGTTGTAAAGAGATAAAAGAAAGAACAATTACATACTGTACGTTTTGCTATTTTCCTGCATCTTTCCTTTTTTCTAAAATGTCTTTAACCTTTTCCATTTCTTATTTCTCTCCTTTTATTTTTTTTGACAAGCATCAGTACATTACACACTAACAATTAATGGTCCATACTATGTTATACCATTTCCCCTGATGTACACTGGTTATATATTATTCTGAATTATTTCTCACAGAATTTTTATTATTATTATTATTCCTTTGAAACTGTAAAGCGCAGAATATATTAACAGTGTTATAAATTATATGTGGTTTATTCGGTGCCGTTTTGTTGTGTGGGTGATTTTAAAATTATAGAGCTTCTCTGGTGCCATTGGCTGAAAAATAAATATTCAGTGTGAACAAAATAGTATAATACATGGCCACGAGATACTACACAACTTAATAACGCATAGAGACGAGATAGTTAAATGAATGGCCACTACTTGCTAGGGTGTGGGAACAAGAGATACATATTGCAGGGCCAAGAGATACTTTGTTGTGCCCACAACTTAATAATGGGTGGAGACAAGATTGTTTAATGCGTGGCCAAAACTTGCTAAGGCATAGGAACAAAATAGTATAAAGCGTGGCCATGAAATAACATTTTGTGGTGATGTCAAGAAAATAGTTTTCAAGTCAACATTGACGCGTGGAAATTTTTTTTCTTTCTTTTTATTTAGTCGTACCCAATTCCCATCTGTCAACCATGGAGGGTGAATGCTATCACATGCATCCTTCTAGAATCTTTTTTGAACTGCTCGCTCCCACACTGTTAAGAGTGGCGTAACACACTCAGGACAGAGCTATCTGCTCCGTCCGCCTGCGTGAGCTCACAGGCGCCCATGATTGGCTGACCCGTGATTAATGTGAAAGCGCTAAGTGCCGCCCATCGCTCCCCCCTGAGAGAGGCTACAGCATCACCCAGGATTCAAACTCGCGATCTCGCAAGCACTTTACTGCGCTGCCATTCAGGGGCGAAACAACATAGTTATTGTGTGGAATTTAGCCTCTTGGAAACACCTGACAACTTAAAATTTATTTTGTTTGTAACTATTAGTATTGATGAAGATTAGCTTTATTTAGTCACTGACACACAGCATAACTCTAAAAGAGCAATCATCCTGTCATATCTGTGACATAAATTATGTCATTACCACACATTCTTAAGTCATAGCCTAAATATAGTATCTTTGTACTATTTTTATTTTAATATTTTATTTTTATACTATTTTATTCTATTTATACTATGCTTTATTTTATTCGTAAGTCATGGCCACAACATACTATCAGAATGACTGATCACTGACTAATCATCAATGACTGACCAATGATTTTCCCACTAACCAAAATGAAGATAAAACTAACATGTTTTGGGCTGCAGTTTTGAAATATAATAATAATGAAAGGCTAGTCAGCCATCTGTTAGCTGAACTGGGTCAGTTAGGATACGTCACCATAACGACCGAATTTAACAGGAAAGTTGTGAAGTAAAGAATTTAAATAGCTGTAAATATAAATATGTAGTATAATTCGAGTGTGAAGTGTGGTTTTGTTTTGTTAAGATAGCGCGGATATGTGTATAGTTATATTATACTTGTTAGCCGCCCAAGCTAGCCACACTACTAGCTAGTTCCTGTTTAGCATGCTATTAGTAGTTAGCAGCAGCAAACTCCACAGCTAATCAACACATAACCAGTGACAGTAGTGACTAAATAACTTTAAAAGTGCATATGAAGATACACGCTATGTATCTGACATGGATGTTATAATGCCGTTGTTTTATTTATGTTGTTGGTGTGATTTAGCTCTTTATATGGTAAACCTGAAGTGTCAACTTTAATAAGGAATCTATTGATATTTTAAGACTAAGAATAGTTGCTCTGATATGAGAATAATATTGATTTAAGACAACGCGCGCGGTGTTAAGAGTCAAGATTATACATAGACATACTCTTAACAATTTCATAATTTTTACTTCAGAATAAACTGTAACTACGAACGATTGTCCCGCCCCAAGCCCAAGGATCGCAGCCAATCGGCGTGCCGGAGGGAGGTTGTGGAAGTGACGTCACGCACCGTCCAGCCTACCAGTGCGCGCGCGAGCTGGGGCAGTCAAATCGTCCGCAGGTCTCAGATCATTGTTTTTGCTTCTCATGGCACATCCCAAGAATTAACAAAACGACCACAGGGGGGAAACTGATCTCCTGTATTGGCTCGATTAAAAAGTGTACAAGGTAAGAAATTAATCTCCTGTCTCAGTCACAGGGATGAGTCGTGTGCGTCTGTTTGCAAGTTGTTGAACTCGTGTGGCCAGAGCAGCAGGCTAATGCTAATCAGTGCTGCTAACACAGCTGGAGGAGTAATCCACATGCAGTTAGCCGCTGTGGCTAATGTTAGCCTCTGGCACCGGGATAAAGTCAGGAATCGCAGATCGGGAGCCACATTAAATAACTGTGATGTATTATAAACTGTACTACTGAGAAGAAAAGACTTTAAACGATTACTCGCACTTTATACGACTTAACGCACACCAGTGTGCATGCGCTCGTCGTATATAAACAACGTTAACGTTTGTATAATAATATACAAAAAGATATACACGGAAAATGTATACACTTCAGAAAAAGAAAAACAGTATGGTGTGTATTATAATAATAGAATATTTATAATATTATCATATATATCAATACATAAAGTATAGCAATAGGTTTAGAATTAAAATATTAATATTTTTTTTCCTGAACTGTGTATACTTTTATTTGGCTATTATATTATATAAATGTTAACATTGTTTATTTATGTCAAGAAAGAAAACCTTTTTGTTTAATATTTTTATATTTTAAATTACTAAACCTATTGCTATCCGTTATTTATCAATCTATATATTAATATAATATACAGTGGTGTAGACCAAAAGTTTGGACACATCTTCTCATTCAAAGAGTTTTCTTTATTGTGTTCTTTATTGTGTTCTTTAGCCCAAACGCGTCTCTTCTGCTTGTTGCCTGTCCTTAGCAGTGGTTTCCTAGCAGATATTCTACCATGAAGGCCTGATTCACACAGTCTCCTCTTAACAGTTGTTCTAGAGATGTGTAGAGGCGGTCCGCATGTGAGCCAGTTTCTTTGTAGCGCTTGATGGTTTTTGTGACTGCACTTGTTTTCCCAATTTTTCAGACTGACTGACCTTCATTTCTTAAAGTAATGATGGCCACTGGTTTTTTCTACACTTAACTGCTTTTTTCTTGCCATAATACAAATTCAACCTTTGTGAATGAGAAGGTGTGTCCAAACTTTTGGTCTGTACTGTATATCATAATTTTTTTTCCCTGAAGTGCGGTACATTTTTTGGCTGACTCTATACTGTGTTTAATATGTATTGCTGTAAACAGAATAATTAGACATAATTTATGTTTAAGATATGTTTTAAACTGAATTTAGGAACAAAATATTCATTCTTTATTACTATAAATTACTTTATTATTGTTAATAAAATAAAATGCAACTATATATGACATTAATATATAAGTAATTACATATAAACAATAAAATAATTTATAAATATTTTTTATAACATGTTGGGACCCTCAAAGAAGGGTCGCCACAGCGGATCATCTAATCCGCACACAAGCTTGGCACAGGTTTTTATCATGCCCTTCCTGACGCAACCCTCTCATTATATCCGGGCTTGAGACTGGCACTGCATCCAGTGGATGGGGTTTGGGCATTGGCTGGAAATCGAACCCTGGACTTCCACATGGCGGGCAAGAAACCTACCACTCTGTCACCACATTTGGGCATTGATTGCTCAGTGGTAGGTTTCTCGTCTGCCATGCGAAAGCAACCGAAAATCAAACAACATATATATTACGATGAGCAGCGAACAACAAATATTTTTTATAACGAATATATAAAATAGAAATGTTATAAATAAAAGAAAAATCAAACCCTGCAGCATTGTACACAATAAGAAACAGTTAAAACATGAAACATAGTGTGCGAGCTGGTATCACAATGTTTCGGGAATAGTTTTGTAACACTCCAACAGATGTCAGCACAAGGCTGCATGCACAGTCACAGGGAGCACCGACCTTCATAAGTCAGTGTGCCAAAAGACATCGAACAGCGATTGTGTTTTGTTTTATTTTTGATTAAAAGTTTGAAATATTTTATAGTTTATATGGAACATGGCGGAGTCCGAATTTTACATGCAGTGTGAGGAGGAGGAACTTGCACCATGTCAAAATAACACGGGAGAAACAAATCCAACAGGGACCACAGATCACGGTAAGCAGCATTAATATCACAAAAAATGTAATTAATAAAAAAATATATACAGTATATATTTTATTTATGGGTGGAGAATTGATTTAGTCAAGACTTAATTAAAATGTTTAAACAATTACTCCATAGGCTTTTAAATTTAAAGTACATGTGCTGATTTTAATTCTAAAGTATAGAAATAAAGAATGTGTGTTATTTTTAATGTCAAAATCCTTTCAGTGCATAATGGCCATGCAGCAGTTTCACCAGAACCCTCTGCGTCTCCTGCCCCAGCTGTCCAGCCTCCTGCCATCAAGACAGCATTTGTACCAATTGCTCCCGGTACATTTCCTGGTATGTTTCCCGGTACACGGTACATCTGCTCATTCATGCAATTATCTAATCAGCCATTGATGGCTCAAAAGTGTATAGTGTAAGGTATGTAGGGTTCAGGTAATGTTCACATCAAGCATCCAAATTGGGAACAATGCGAGCGAATAATGTTCCTGTTACACAAGATCAACTGTGCGAAACTTTTATTCTCATTTGCGACTAAAAATGTATGCATTCAAAGTACTAAATAGATTTAGGAGTGCGTGTGAATAAAAACTACTCAATACCTCAATTTATTTATCCCCCCCCCCCCCCCTTTTTTTTGTGCAGAATAAGGTTGAAGGCAAATCATATATGGTACATATCCCAGAATTTTTATTTATTTATTTATTTATTTTTATGGTGAGCCAGCTTGTGTCCATGCAAAAGAGATCTTGCACATACAGCTACAAACTAACATTGTTTGAAGTACATTCTAAAACCCAGAATGTGAAATTCTGAGACCAAATTCTCAAACGGTAGATTCCCTAAAAAGTCTGTGTTTGTTTAACCTGTGTAATGTTTAAATGTAATGTTAATCTCTTTAGGTTCTGTTGTACCGCAACCAATACTGGCTGGGGTTCTTCAGATTGCTGCAGCCGGAGCCCAGGGCCAACCTATCTACCTAGCTCCAAAGGTTTGATGCATTTTTTTTTTTTATGTTAAAAAGTGTTAATTTTTATTAGTCAGTAATCTCAGTACAGTACACATTAGTTTTCACTTTGTTTTCTGTTTGCAATCATCATCGTCATCGTGGAAACTGGAAGTAAATATAATTTGTGGCTGAACTAGTAATTTATTCCGTTCCGGAGGCGAGTTCTTAAGATGAAATTTTGTCTTGTGAAACGCATTTTTCCATAAAGATTATATTTCCATAGGAAATAGACATAAAACATCACTTAATCTTAATTTATGGATCCTCTTGGCACTGGCTGCTTTAAAAACCAAACTGAAAGCGTCCTCCTTTTTTTCTTGCTAACATTTCCTGCTAAGAATGTTAGTGTCTTAGGACACATGGTGCTATGTCTTTTCTAAATCTTGCACAAAATGCAAAAAAAAACACAAGTGTACGTAAAGTTGCTTCGCTTGGCAAACAGGTTTTGAAAGGCTCCTGGATGTACGTTCAGTTCGGTCGCTCGTAATTCTCCGT